>JAQGBW010002734.1:0-18667 GCA_034698625.1 Julus scanicus
GTACTTTTAACGCGTTTACATGGCTGACTCAATTGAAGCAAAGTACTTTTAAGTGCTCATGTAAACGCAGTAATAGTGTCCACATGCCAGCAGACTCCCCACCCCCTCTTGAGGACGTCTTTTTTGAATGGACCTATAGTGGTCAGCTTCAATGTATCATGATACGTGTATGTTGAATTATCGATTCCTTAAACACGTGGCAAACCATATTATTCGAAGTTCCAGGAATTTTATTTAACATTTCATCATTAGGAGGTTTGTGAGTGGGTCATGAACGTCGTGAGTGGCTGATGAATAATCTGAGAGATGCCTCGTGAATTTTTTTCACGGTGTGTAGTCAGCCAATAATGAAAAAAAAAGTCGTAATGCAAAATGTAGTGAAAATGATGTAAATGATTATTTAATGCGATTGTTTCCTGCATGAATAGACCCGCGTAACATCACGTTCAATAAGGTTAAATCTATAGTTAGAGCGTGGGTTCATATACTACTATTGGAGTTCTCTCGAGATCTCGTCGCCCACGTTACGACGCTCGAGGCTCATTCATTTGTGTGGGACGAGCTTTAATCTGGATCAGATGATTTTTCTTCCTTACAATATACCGTATACACGAGCTCGTAAAATATTCATGCTGCTTCGTATATTTGAAAAGGACATATTTATACTCTTTAATATTTATGCTAAGACCTATATGCGCTCTTTTCTACCCCCTTCATCCCACGCTTTGCTTTCAGGGAAATAGATTTGTCGTACAAAAAATAGTATTATATTGTACATTTAATCCTTTCAAATAATATTCTGAGGTTTCAAGAATCAAGTTATGCATGAAATGAATAACATGAGTAAGGCTATGTAAAATATTAAATAACGGTGGAGTTGAAAGCATATTTTATGGATATTATCATATAAAAACCACTAGTCTATATTTCAGTGGTAGTATATTCAAATGTTGGTATGAAATGCTGAGATTTTCAAACTGTAGTTTGATTTTTTTGTACTAATCTCATATTTTATGTCTAAAACCGGGTCTCCACCAAGACGTACATGTACGCATAAACACGTTTTTACAAACTTTTTTGCTTATGTGTGTAAATACTTGTATATACGTACATGTACGTCTTGGTGGAGAGCCGGCTTTAGTATTTTATAATTCATTGAAAAAACACTCTTAATTCTGATGATGTACGCACCAAACGAAACATACACATACACAAGAAACATGCACAAAAAACACTGAAACAATGTTTATAGCGTATTTTCGAAACATGTGTCTCAAAATTGTGTCAAAAAACGGGGGGAAAACACGAGTGTACGCACCTAAGACACATTTCTTGAAACAAGGCAGAGCTTCATATTGGCTGGTATGGCGCTTTTGACACCAGCTGTATATTACACAGTATTGTGAATTTTGCGGATATATTCCAAAATTAAAAGCACATGGTGCAATGCTCTACGTCATTATGTGGAGTCCTGCTTGGCAAAAGCGCCTTAGCAGGAAACATTCCGACACATTTTCCCCCCTTTGATCTGGACCGCCTCTCGAGCGATCGAAACGACACATCAAGAAACATCGAAATGTGTTAGATAATGGCCGTTTCGACACATTGTTTCACAAACACTTCTGGACACACCAAGGTTTTTTGTGTCCGAATGTGTCATTGGTGCATACCGAACTTTAGTTTTACACCCACCTTGTCGACTTTCCAACTCGCCGACAGTGCATTTTGCAGTTTCCCATTTCGCCGACTCCTCATTAAATGTCATTCAAGAATAATTTAACAGTAATTTATTATCATTTTATTATAATGTTATCTAAATCCACTTTTCGTCCACTCTTAACATACCAGAGATTCATAATCTAAAATTGGGTACTAGTTATGCTCACCCATTTTTTGTCATGACTAGAAAAGAGGTTAATTAGAAAATAAAGTCCTTATCAACTGCATGCGATTAAGTTTGAAGTGGAATATTTAATCCCCTCTATATTTTTATTTTGTAAATTTTTGTTTGAGATGTGACTTTTGACATTTTTTTTAATATTATTAGGCACCCATGTATAGGTTCAAACTGTATAATGCATATTACCTAATGTTGATTCCCAAATATGTGGTTTTGCTCGAGGTAAGGTTAGTGACACTACACCTGTATGAGGTCGTTTTTTTACGATATTTTGATGAAACGTGCATGGTTAAAAAAAACTATTTCTTCCGCAATACTGCGATGGTGGCTTCCCATGTTATAGCCCACACGAAAAGCACTTCAGATAAAAACATCGCCATGAATTTTTAACACTAGCTACGCACACAGTGTAAACTATATGTAAATAAATGCGCGAATACTAGATTTTGTACTGCTCGCAACGATCGTAAATATCCATGTAAATACCAACTTTCATTTTATTTAGATGTTGCAAACCGTAAACATTGCATTTGATGGATGTGTAAGCTGAGTTAGCTGCAGTCGAAGGCTCCAGATTTTGCGGAAAAAATTCTGTTTTCGCGTTATGCTCGATTTAGGATCCAATTACTAAAGTAGTGAAAGTATGCTCTCATCCAACATTTTGTCTGATCATGCCATACAAGACTACATGCGCTGTAACACTTGGATGACAGCCTGAACTATTAATAAGGGCCGTTCAAAAAGGACGTCCTCGAGAGGGGGTAGGAAGGGGGGATGTTTGCCATGGTGAGTGACCATTATGGATGTCAACTAATGATGGTGTTTTTCAGTTTTTGATTTTATGTTTAAGTTTCAAAAATCAGTGAAAGGAGAACTGGGCAACAGAAGAAATATGTCCAGTCCCAAATGTACTTGAATTTTTAGAACTTCGAGAATGTTTGGAACTTATGCCCAAGTTTATGTTAAACATCAATTTTATGCTGGAATTTCCCTTCGAGGTCAGGAAATTTCGGTTAATCATAAATATCTGGAAAATTGTCGTGGAAATGGCAGTGAGACGTGTGCTTGGAAATTTATGGGATGGGCCTTTGTATGTTCCAACACATTTTCTGGACACCCTACTTTTAAAAAATAAAAAGAACGTCCATGAAGAGGGGGCCCTGGGGAAAAAAACAATAGAAACCAATAGAGATTTATATTAGTTTCTATTGTTATTTGGACACTTTATTGGTTTTAATTGTTTTCTATAGTTCCTGTATTGACTTCTATTGACTTCTATGGTTTAGCTCTATTGACTGAACAGTAGATAACAATAGAAAACCATATAAAACAATTCAAACCAATAAAACCAATAGAAATTTTTTATTGATACCAATAGAAAACAACGTTCCAAATAACAATAGAAATCTCTATTGTTTTTTTCAAAATGGACACCATGTGGACAGGGGGTAGAGGGTGGGTCAAGTTTTGAAAAAAAACTTCTGGGACGTCCTTCTTGAATGGCCCTTTATGAGACTGCAATATTGCAGAAATCTAAACAAGTTTGTTTACTAATTTTAAGGGGTTTGATTTATTACAAATTGAAATTATTTGTAGCACATTTTCTGATTTGTCAGTTTAAAATAAGTAAAGAAATGGCGACAAATGCTCGACTTGTGATAGGTTAGCTAGCTACTAATTCCCGTGACGTCATTGTGACAATCCGGTGCTCCTGAATCCGATGTCGAATGGTAAAATGCGCTAGAGTGTGAGTTATTCGTCCGTCGTTTTGAATCCCCACAAGGGAAAAAGACGAAGAAACTAATCTTGAAACTTGTATAAGGAACATCCATAAGGAGTTAATACTTTTAAAGCGGCTTTTCGAATCCGTTGACAGTTCATGAACTTCGGGCTTTTGCTTGGATAGAAATTTATATATTTTATTCATGCAGAAAACTCCTTAACTTCACTCTTGAATGAAGAAAAAAAAGTATTTACAAGTTATTTATAGAGCGGGCTTCTGTGTACACTACAAATTCTCCTTCAATGCTTAAGATGTTTAAATCTTCCGTTAAAGTTGTTAACCCTTTGAAAATTACTCTAGATTATTTTTGAAAGTTTAAAGGTCGTGAACAAATTATAACATTATCATAAGGGATTATAGACTTGAAAAAGTCTACAGGTTAACGTAGATTCACCAGCCATATTTAAAATTGCGCGTGCAATTTGAACCATCATCCCTCTGTTACATTTTCTACAAGATTCTTAATCAGTATTTCATGAAATTTCACCCACTATATCTTAAGTTTCTGATATAGGCCAAACTAGGTTTTACTCTTAATTTTGTCTATCTATTCCCTTCTATTTAAACAGATAGTACTACAGTGGAACCTCGGTTTACGAACTTAATCCGTTCCTAGACCCTGTTCGTCAACCGAATCAATTTTCCCATTGCAATTAATGTAATTAAATCCAAATAATGCGTTCTTTGTCCTAGATTTTTTTTAACAAATAAAACAATTGCAGAAACTCGCACCTTTGATTGGTGGTCCAGTGAAATATATTCGTAAACTGAAACATCGTTCGTAAACCGAATTGTTCGTAAACAGACGTTCGTAAACCGAATTGTTCGTAAACAGACGTTCGTAATCCTCGGTCCCACTGTATGTTGTCCCACAATTTCGTGAATTTCTTATATGAACATAATCAGAAGATTTTATAAATTAACGAAAATACCTTGCCTGTGGTCTTCGCTGTTTTTAAAAAGTTCTTTCCAGGCAAAATTATGGGATAGTTCCTCTAAAAATTAGCCGCGATTGGCTCCCTCCTCTCTTCCCATGTTTTAAAAATTATCATAAATCCCTATCCCCCATAAAAAGACAAAAAATCCAATGCTAATAGCTAGTTTGACTGAGTTCAACCTTTAAAATTAACGAAAATTTCCACTGGATTGAAATTTCGTAGTGCTGAAATTTGGTACCTTTTATTTCATGTTTTTCGAATGATATGCCTCAACAATGATTTTGCCTTAATCGTATTTCCTGACAGACAACTGGTTTTGTATTTACATTCAACTAGTCTACTGGACACCCTGTAAATTTGTAATCAAACTGTGGCCAGTTTGTTATATTAATAACTGACGCATGCGTGTAGACTGCTAAGTGAGGTGGCAAAATGAAGATAAGATTGGTGGGGGAATGGCAAAGACTATAATAAAATCGCTACGTGTATAGTAGGCTGCAAAAGAGGGGTTAAGTAGGGGGGCAAAGGGAAGGGGAGGGGGGGAGGGAGAATAAGGGCGGTATTTGCCAGGGTTGATTAACTGAGGTTCTTGACATTTGGCAAGTGGGTTATCAACATTGTTATAATTATTAGGAACAACCGTTCATTTTCTCCCGGTGTTATCCCCTCCTTTTATTTCATCACCCCCTTTCGTTGTGTTTCTGCCGCAGGAACACAACGTTTTCCTATAGGGTTTGTTTGGTTACTTTTATGATAACACGTATTGGGCTTCTGTTATGTTTTGCAATATCATTTCCCATTCCCCATTTTTTCTTTCTTCTTTTACTATTTTTCCATCGCAACAAGATGATGGCGAAATATATTAATTGAGAAAAGCGAGAAGATGAGAGCATCTGTAAAGCCATTGGGGATATAGAAAAGGGAAAATGGCGACGGGAGGGGGATGAACTTGTCTTCGAACGCTCTTGTTCACCCTCTTTATTTTTACTCTCTTGAGAATTTTCGTTAATAGAAGGATTTTTAAAAAAATCTGGGGGTTTTTTATGAAAAAAATCTCATATCCTGAAGCTTCATGGTTGAATGTCTCTTCAAATGCACGCTTCAATAACGACGGATTTATAACCCTACTTCAAAAAACTGCTGCGTTAATTACTTGATAAGATTTAAGGCGTTTTCCGCCTTCTATCGACTATATCGAAATATATTTTTAATTAAAGCAAGCCATGATGTATTTTAGCTTAATAGCGATGTGGCTCTAGTACTTGTTCTCAACATTAGCTTTTCAATTCAGTAAATTCTTTGAAGAAAAGG
The DNA here is from genome assembly GCA_034698625.1 of Julus scanicus. NCBI lineage: Eukaryota > Metazoa > Arthropoda > Diplopoda > Julida > Julidae > Julus > Julus scanicus. The sequence continues at coordinate 5,933 of JAQGBW010002734.1, forward strand.
TTGCCATATTTTAATTAAAAAGGAAGTTTGAACTGAAATTCAATACTATCATGAATGATAACATTCCTATTTTCATCTTTATTAGATAATTAGCTTCGCGATAAAAACCTGATTTGGTATAAAAAAAATTGTTTACAATTTTCAACATTGCAAGTACAGAGTATTGAGATTAATCTTCCCAAAATATACATGTATATAATGCTTGGAATCGTATTGCCCTATAGAATCGCCCTATAGAATTGCGTCTTAGAATCGCGGTTAAGCAATATACATTCCCGGCGATAATCGGCAGATACATGTATCCAGCGATTTGGAAACATCGTTGTCTCCTACATATGGACACAGTTGTTCAAATTATATATTTCGTCAACTGAATGTATTTCGCATATTATTTATTTATTTATTAGAATCTAATATCTGAAATGACTCACCTAAAAATTCCCAAAATTCCTTCAAAAATTGAACTCCCTCTTACCCCCAGTCCACACTGTGTCCATCTTAGCCCAGACCCTCCCCCCTCATAGACGTCCTTAATTTTTTTTTGTTGGAAAAGTAGGGTGTTCAGAAAATGTAATGGATCAAACAAAGGCCCAACCTATAAATTTCCAAGCACCCCCTCTCTACCAATTCCACGACGTTTTCCAGATGTGCAGATAACGGAAATTTCCTAACCTGGAAGGGAAATTCCATAAGTCCCACATAGTGTCCACATGCCAGCAGTCCCCTCTCCTCTTGATGACGTCCTTTTTGAATGGCCCCATTGATTAAATTTAGTGTCTCCCTATTGTTGCTGTTGGCATATTGAAAGATAAACAATATTGTAAAAGATATTCTAAGAAATTTATGTTTTCTTTGAATCAAAACATTTTTTCTGTTTGTGGCACTGAAATTAATGTGCGTCTTACAATCGATATACGATAGTTACCTATAGAGCTACAATTTTCACTCCTAAAAAAATGTTCTAAAATTCAAGTGGTATGAAATAAAATAAAGTTAGTGAATTTATGTTTTAAATGTGAATTCTGTTTCGAGGTTGCGAATAGTCCACACAAAATACACATTGTACACATTGATATATTTTACACGATAACGTTATTCGGGTTGAGGATTTCATTACATTTATATGTTGTTTTTCTTCTTCGTTTGGCGACAATAGCTCGATCGTAAGTTTCAACTCATAAATTTCCGAGTTCGTCCCGAACTATTCATGGTGAAAAATTTATAGCATTGCTTATGGAAACGGAAAACGTCTGAAACTGATGTGCTCCGAATAAGCCATGATTTTACCATAGAAAATGTCGTAAAGTGCATTCTCCTTGGCATTCCTTAATTCGTATATTTACTAGTATATGGATAATTTATACTAGTGGTTAGTGACCCTAATAAATCTTCCCGTATGTGCTGTTTGCTTCGTAAATGTTTATAGTTTTGTTCTGGAACATTATACTTTAATACCATCTTGGTCGGTTGCACCAAAGTCATGTGAATTATTCATATAAAAAAAAATTACAAGGCAATTAATTCACTCATCTGCTTATTTGCATCACTGTTATTGGCTTATTTTCCAAATTAAACCTTTGGTATTTCTTTTATGTCTGCCTAGTACAGAATATTGCCATTATGGCACATGCATAAGAAAATCACAGTGGAACCTCGGTTTACGAACTTAATCCATTCCTTGACCCTGTTCGTGAACTGAAGCATTATTCGTGAAGCGAAACATGTGATGTTCGTAAACCGATTTGTTCGTAGACGGAGACGTTCGTAAACCGAGGTTCCATTGTAATTAACATAAATGAGGTATTTATTCCATTTCCACTATCCTTATATTCTTAATTTCGTAAATTATTCTAACAAGTATTCAGACAAGTTTATTTTATTCCTAAAATTGATAATCACGAAATATCACTTATTATTTAAATTAATACATTTCAGTTCTTTGATTTTGATTACATCAGCTATAAACAAAAACAAATTCTTAAAAATATCTTCCTAATGGAGAAAATTTTCTTAAAACTATATTTTTTCAGCTAAGGTCAATTTGGCACCACACAAAAATGCAAGTTTCTGCAAAACGTAATTATTTGTGTAATAAATTTGGTTATCAGGGAAAAGTTCATTATGTATTTTCATTGAATCCTATTTTTAGAAAATTCGATGATAAGCAGTTGCACTGAATTTTTACAAAATAGCTTACTTCATACAAAGGCTTTATTTTCTGTAAAGGCGGCCCTTGATCTCACCCAGAAGCATGATTGAATAGCTTTTTTTGTGCTTTTAAGGCATGTTGCATTCATCGCTGCACACTTTCGATTTTCCTTGCAAAATTGAGTAGAATGGAACCGAATTAATTGATTTTTGTCTGCTCTGATACATTGTGAGAGATTCATCCTCTTAGCCTGCAGCCATTGGGCCTGCGACGTTTTATGTCTAATGATGCTTTCAATTTTAATGATGAATATTGAGACGCCTCGCTGCAAATGTAGCTTGACCCCTTTTGTCTGTTTCTATCTTTTCATAATTATAGTAATTATGATAAAACTCTTTGAAACAATTTGACGTGCGACGGCTTTGGGGTTTGGAATGAAGCACGCCATGGGTCTTTAAGTATAGGCATGACGTCCATTTGTTTTTCAAAGATAAATGGCCAGAGGAAAAGGAGGTGCTTTGGGGGTTGGAGTTTGACCAATGCGGCACCACTTTCACAGAGCACTTAAGGAACTATGGGAACCAGTTGACCCCAGTTTTATATTAATAGTTTCCACTTGACCCTCATCCTCTGACTTAATGATGTCCAATAAAATGCGTGATGGCAATGCGCATCCCAAGATGGACCATTTGAAATGAAAAATAGGTGCATGTTAGGGCTATTGACCACTGGTCTACTGCAGAGGCCATTCGAATATTTGATGGTCATTTTGTGCGTTGAGGCAGGTCGCTTGTTTCAATCTTCTAGATTTTTATTTTTTTAGATAGCGGTTTATTTTTAAAACTGGTCTCTGATTTGTGACAAGAACTTGGGTTGAATTGTGCAGAAATAAAAAAGATTCATACAAATTCAGAGTATTTTGAAAATTCCTACGTGCTCTGGGATTCCTACTATGCTATGGGATATTTACTTTATTTTTTCAAATAAGCCATCTTATGAGAAATCAAATATGGGTACAAAATAATAAAAATTGATATGAATAAAAAGTTCAGAAATATTTCTCATTATTTCAAGTTTTGATAAAAATGTATGTAATATTTCTCATCAATGCAAATTTTAAAAAATGTATGTGATTAAAAATTCATGAAATTTTAACGGGATTACAAATTAATGCAAACTTGAAATATCCATTCTATAAAACACCAGAACTTAGTTTGAAACGTAAAAAAAAGTTTAAATTATTAAAATTTTCGCAATGCTTGTGTGCTTATGATTATGTATGATATTGCTTAAATATATTAATTTCTGGAAAACTAATGAAACAATTTTAAACATTTTTTTTTTAAATTTCAAGTTTTTTCACCAACAAACCAACCCACAAATGTTCAAATTATTTAAATTCATCATTTTCATTTAAAACCTTTGAGCCATAAAATTTTATTTCAGCTCTAGATTTACGACTGAATTATATAGATGGCATTTTTATGTTATTTCCGATAATCTTTCATGAATAATCTAAGCATCTTATTTTGTCTCGCAATATAGTTTTTCTGTTTGCAAATGGCATTCTTCCCGATACACACCATACAAGTTCAAACCCCGAATTACATAATCTTAAGTTTTGCTTTTGCTTGAATGAACATAAAATGTCGCCGGCTTAACATTTCCATTTTATTTGTTTACAACTTGAAATCCGTGCTATAAAAAGATTTTCTATTTTGATTTGTTTGAAAGGTTGAAGTTACCATTATTTACTTCATTATTATTCCTATAACATCCATAGCCAGCAGTATAATCTCATAGCTCATATTTCAGGTAATCGCGTTCCTCAGCTTAAAGCTATAATTAATTCAAAGGGAGAAAGTTTCCAAAACTTCCATCTTTTTAATATTAGAAATTCGTATGCATTATTATATCTTGTATTATATATATCTATAAATATCACGTTGAAAATATCTTTTGAAATCGAATGCTATATCCTACATTTTAGTTCTTTACAAAATTGTATTTTGATGACAGCATCATTATAAACATAAATAGGATATGAACAAGAAAACAGTTTTGTGTAGGTTTGATAAACAAAACACTTCACTTAAGTAGCATTTAATTTTTTTTTGTTTACTGGCATGAGCAAGCAAGGAAAACATCCGAAATATATTATTTTTAGTTTTTTTACTAATTATATATGGATTTTAAAAAGTCCATTATAGATTTCCCAAGACAGTTTATTTTGTTTCCTTGTGACCAACGATTGTGATGGTCCAAGTATATTTTAGTTAATAATTATCAGTAATTTGTGGACACCCTGTAATTCCAAGCCTGTTTTTCCTTCTATATCTTGCCATTTCGTCTTCTGTCCTCTTAAACCTTATTTTTAGGTAGATAATGTGATGCTTTTATGCTTTCCCCTTTTTGATCAATCTTAAGTTGAATAAACTTACGAGTACTTTTACAAAATTCCAGTTATGTACCATGAAATGGTGGAAACTATGACTTTCTTCTATGAATATGCATGTTAGGGGCATATTTGCTTGTAAATGCGACTGCATTGTAGCATTTCATGTTCACTTTGTGATTCGAATAATGGATGAAGCATAGGTAGGAGGGTACTTGGATTTGCATGCTTTACATTTTGAAGAAGGGAAGGAGAGGGTGGGGGTGAATCTAGTTGCTTTGTCCCCCTTCTATTTCCACTTTTCATTTTGTGCTTTTATCCCCATTTCCGTTTTTCCCCTCAGGAAAAATGTGTCTTCCCTTAAAAATCGTCACTTCATCGGAGTCTCTGATGTAAATTTTGGGACGTGAAACCTTAAAAAGCTACCCTAGTGAATATTTAAAAGCGTGTGTCCTTTTCTTTTCCTTTTGATACACCAGAGGATTAAACGCCAGCCGGTATAAACATACATTTTATAATAACGAATTCTGCATCCGAATAACGCTTTATCGCAGTCCAAGACATGGAAATGGACGAATCAGGAAAGCCTTAAAATTTTATGATCCGAGTCTGTTTAGAGTGAATGTGGAAGACCGAGATGGGCTGGATTTTCTTGTATAATTAGGGCTTGTTGAAGACGATTTTTTGAAACTTGGAATACATACAGTATTGTTCTACTTTTGTTTTCCTAAAAAATACTCGAAAGATACCTTGAGAATACCATATATGGTGTTTTCTGTAACCTTTTCAACTCACAATACACTTGGCAATTGTTAAAACCTTGGAGTCACATCACAGGTTTTTCAAAAATTAAGCCTTGATGATGAGGATTTTTCAGAAACTTGGAATACAAACAATATTGTGTTACTGCTTTTTTTTTTCTAAAAAATACTCGAAAACACCTACATAAGAAGTGGGTTGTTGGCAAAGTGGGACGACATCGAGTGGGAGACATGAGGCCAGTGCAAAATTTGAGTGATTTAAAGGAAAAATTGGTATAAACTCATTTATCCTTGAAAATTGAATTATTTTAACTGAAATTATTATGGCAACACTTCACAGCAAAGGTTTGAAAAGAGTGAAAGGTAGGAGGAAATTCCCATTGAAATAATTGCTGTTTATTTTGGGACCAGGATAGTTCATGTTGGTAAAAGCATGTAATAATATTCAGGAAACGGAAAAATTTCAGTCTGGAGAACTTATTTAAAACAGATGGTTATGATATATTTCTCATTGCATCGTTATAACCCTTCATTAAATTATCATGGTACACCTGCGACTCCTTCAAAAATGCTGATATACAGTAAGCAAAACTTACTGTAATACGGAAAAGTTGATTTGCAAAAACAAAAATGCTAGAAGAACCCTATTAAAAAAGACGATGAAAAATCATTTCATTTTTTTTCGTTTTTGGTGAATTTAATTAATAAAGTAATGAAAATTTCAGCCATCGTAATTTTCCACTGGTGTTAATGTAGCGCAATTTTATTAAGTTGCCGGTTGCCATGGAAACCGTACGGATTTAAATTAGTTTTCGTGACATACGGTTTATGTAATCTGCATCGTCCTGTTTTTAATGAAGCATAATAATCCGCAAAAGTGTTCATTTTGGTGGAATGATTCCCCAAGCTGCCCCTTGCCCATAACTTTTAGCAATATATCAAAGCCTTGAAGTTAGCAGTGATTGCCTACCATTACAACTATCAGTACATTACTCTAGATTCTAGAATTGAAAAAAATGACATAAAAGGAATGCGCCGCCATTTTTATCTGCTTTTTATATATTTTTTCATGGAACGTTTCGATTTTTAATAGCCCTTGCTTGAGTGATTTTGAATTACTCATCATCCATTACTTGTAATTGGACTGTCTGATTTTCAACAATATTTGTTCATCGTTTTCCAGTCGCCATTTGTTTTTGTCTTCACTGTTAATATATCAAACCTTGGCATATTCGCTCATTTACTAATAAAGAGTTTTTTTTGTCTTATTTTATTGCTTCCTTAATAAATCTCAGCGTTTTTGTTTTTAGACGAAAAGCTATAAACTGCTTTCATAAGTTTGATATGACAAATATTGGCGTAAAACAAAATTTTATAACCGTGTACCAGTTTAGGATCGTCTTTTTTTGATTAAAAATAAACCTAAAAAACCCACTGAATTTCTAAGAAAATTACTTGAATGGTCGTTGGTTGCATATAATCTATATTAATTGTAAAATTGGCGTACAATTTTAATATAGCTGCTGTTTGCTAAACATGTTTCATGACATCAAAAATTTTATGAGTTTCTTACATAACGAACAAGATTTTACAGAACATAGAAAATTCCGTCTTTATCTCACTGGGATGAAGTTTGGGTGTAATATCTGTTTTCGCCTTTGTATTCATACAGATTCTATTTTTTCATAGATGTAATGTGCGGGGGCGGTCAAAATGTGTTGTATATTCGTTTATTATTCGAAAACCAGATGTCGTACAAAAAACCTGAAATAGCCATTTTAATAAGAAGGAAATTTGCTATTTTTCAATGTAGGACCAGAGTTTGTTGACACATTTATCTCAACGTTTGATGAGATTGTTTATACCCCTCTTGTAAAATGGGCTATGTTCCATTTTTTTCAGTTACATTTTGGCGTACTTTCTTAAAGTTTAAACACCACCTCTGTACCGTACTTTATGAAACACATTTGTCAACATAATATCAACATTTCATTATAAATTTCACTCTGTTTCCTGCCTTTCAACATTGAAAAACGGATGACATTTCGTTGTTCCTCTCGTGTGAACGTTTTTAATTGAGGCGCCATTTTGTTTTAGTTTTTTTGATGGTTTGTTCGAAATTCTGCATGAATTGTGGCGCCATGTGGTGATCTAAAACCAAAATTTCCTGCTCTTTAAAATGGATATTTCATTTTTTTGTACGATATCTGGTTTTCGAATAATAAACGAATATGCAAAACCTTTTGACCGCCCTCGTTTTGTCCGAAAGTCGTGAAATTTAGCCATAGTTATAAGGAAATATAGAATGTCATCCCTGCAAAATTTTAAGATTTTTACTGAGTCACATTGCTAGTTAGTGAATATTAAAGGCTGAAAATGTGAACTCCATATTTGGATCAACACACAAATCTCGTGTTAACTGCATGTAACACGGTATTATTCACGAAATTGGAAAAATGATGAAATCTTTCTAAAATCTGCGTATCTTTCAACATGACAAAAACAAATTTAGCTGAAAAATCGAATCATTAGAGATGGTCACCCAATTAATTTTAGCCAATTACAAAACGAATTTCATAAAATTACGTTGAATTATTATTCCCAAGTGTTTTGAACATCGGAAAAGTGATGCTTTTTACGGTTAAAATGAAAACAAAACGCTTTCCCGGATCCATCCTAATTAAATAATGGGATCTATGGATGACTAAACAAGTTTAAATGTAAGCCCCTCTTGATTCGTCAACCTGTTGATGCTGCCATTTGACAATGGAGCAGCTAATGCGAAAAGCATGTCATACGTCATACTCACCCCTTTCACGCCTTTAATTGGATTAACGTAAACGTGACATATTTTTTCACAGATTACTTAGGGACCATTCATTGCTTTTGTTATGGATTTTCTAGAATAAGGCAATTGTATTATGATAGAAATTTTCATATAACCACAAACTATCAGTTATAGATGAATGATAATAAAAATAAACATTGGAAGACCTTTTATTGATATTAGTTTTTCTATAATATTGATTTTAACTAAGGAATCCTGGGTGAAAAAATGATATATAGGCATACACATGTATTTGTACACTTAACAATTCAGGCTATATTGCCATACGGTTAATACGAGTGGCGGTCAAAAAGTCTTGCATATTCGTTTATTATTCGAAAACCAGATGTCTTACTAATATCAGATTTTCAAGCCATTGTTACAATGATCAATCTGTTAACAAATGATGGTGCAATCGTCCATAAACCCATCCAAAGTGAAATTTCGAATTGGTCCACGTGCCAAGTTCACTTGTGCATCGCTTTTTGCCCTTTAGGAAATATCTAATAAGTAATATGGGATGGGTGGGATCTTTTGTGGTCCTAATTACTGTAATGCAAGGCGTGGGAATATCAGTGGAGATGAGGGAGGGGGGATACAAAAGGAGGGATCTCAGGAAATGAAGGGGGGCTGAGCTGATGTTAATGAGAACATATTTACATAGGCAAAGGAGAGTGGCAAAGCCTTAAGCAAACATTTAGCAAATAAGTCAACATCATTCTCCAATGTGCGTGTATCATGATGAACCTACCCTTCGTTAATCCGAGCGATAATGAACAACAACATTAGAAATAGAATGACGTCATAATTCCCAACCCGTCGTAAAGGTGGATTCCCACTTCAGGAAGTAACGAGGTAGCGTGTGCAATTGTGCCTACCCAAATAGTCATCGAACTCGGTGTGGAAATGGATTTAGAAACACCTTTTTCAGATAATGGCATACCAAAATGGGCCTAAAATGCAAGGTCACAAGCGACACGAAGGGGGAATTTTTGTTACTTTATAAAACAAGGTTGTCATAAAGGGAACATTTCCGTTGCTTCTTCACAAAGCCTCGTTTCGATATATCAGAGTCTTGAAATTCTGCGAGAGATTTCATAAAATACAAAAGCAAGCTCATGAAAAAAATGGTATTTCCACTGATAATATAAGGGAGTCAGGGACCAAACTGATGACATTACTCAAACCCATTCCAACAACATAAAGAGAACATTTCCGTTGCTTCTTCACAAAATTTCGTTTCGGTATTATCAGAGTCTTGAGATTCTGCGAGAGATTTCATGGCACAGAGCTCATGAAAAAAAAAATGGTATTTCCACTGATAATATAAGGGAGTCAAGGGACCAAACTGATGACAACCCAAACCCATTCCAACGACATAAAGAGAACATTTCCGTTGCTTCTTCACAAAATCTCGTTTCGGTATATCAGAGTCTTGAATTTCTGCAAGAGATTTCATGAAATACAGAATTAAGCTCATAAAAAAGTGGTATTTGCATATATATAATGGAGTCGAGGGACCAAACTGATGACATATATAACCAAAACCCATTCTAACGACATAAAGGGACGTTTTTATAGTTTCACAAAACCTCGTTTCGGTATAACAGTCTTGAAATTTTGAAAGAAATTTCATGAAAAACAGAAGCAAGCTCATGAAAATAATGGTATTTTTGCTGATAGTAAAGGGAGTCGAGGGACCAAACTGATGACATAACCCAAACCCATTCCAACGACATAAAGGGAACATTTCCGTTGCTTCACAAAACCACGTTTCGGTATATGAGTGTTGAATTTTTGGTAGAGATTTCATGAAAAACAGAAGAAATCTCATGAAATAATGGTATTTCCTTTGATACTATAAGTGGAGTCGAGGGACCAAACTAATGACATAACCCAAGCCCATTCCAACGACATAAAGGGACGTTTTCATTATTTCACAAAACCTCGTTTCGGTATATGAGAGAGCCATGACATTTTTGGAGAGATTTCATGAATGGTAAACTCATGAAGCAAAATGGTATTTCCACGGAAAATAAGGGACCAATAAAATCATTTTACTCATCCACCAAAGTTGAAAAGCACTTAGATTATAAAAAAGGGGAGGGGGGTTACAAATCTAAAAATGGAAGTGTTTACAAGTGATGCACGTGTTACATTTGTGTTTATATTACAGAACACATGTAATGAACTATATACCAATGTCGTTGGATTGTACAAAGATGTACTAAGCAATTACGTGGCCATAAATTACCCCTGCAACATAACGATGAAAAAGTATCATATACCTAGAATTTTAAGCCTGTTGTTATCTCATGGTTGGTTAGTGAGAACGTGGTGTTCCCCTCAAATACAACACATTCGTTTAGGTGAAAGCTTTATGGCCCAATTAGCAGCTTGTTTCTAATTCTTCATTAATTTTGTTTCTCTGTTTACGGCAAAATAGCTCATTTGCATGTTGCTTTCATCGTGTTGTGGATTTCTGGAAATCTCGTTTAAAGAGTCCAAAAGAGGGGATTGAACAGGGGCCAATGAGTTCAACTAGTCTCCGTTTGGGGCGCGAACTTGGAAATGGGCTTTAGGTAGGATTTATAAGTTGTTTCGCACTCGCTCTAATTAAGTATTCCTAGTTTCGCTTTTCGTTTATTACCGGATTAAAACGTTTTTAACGCTCTGCTATTCTAGAAATAAATCAAATCCTTGTTTACTCTTCATCTGTTTTATAAACGCCTTGATAATACCCCGACCCCCTCCGAAAATTCGTAGAGTAATCCACCCACGCTTGTTCCGAATTAAATGTATGAGAATACGTTACGGATAAAATTACTCTTATATAAAATTTCAAATTTTCATAAATTATATTTGTGATACCAGTGCAAAATTGTATTGATATTTCTCAACTGGGCCATGTGTGGACATGTGAATGTATGGCTTTTTCTATTATCTATAGACCTGGAATATAGGCATGTAATGACCCATGTGTGGCTATATTTTGCATGTCTCAGCATGACCATATACAGGGTGGACCAGAATTCCTCGTCACCCCACTTTTTTTCTTAAATCTTCTAGTTATGGAAATTCTGCTCAGGAAGTCTTAGATCTTAACTAAGACCATTTGTTGACGGAAATCTAAATAATAAATTGGGACCCATAACCCTTAGGATAAAATGTCGAATTTGGAAAAGGAACTTAATGGTCTGTTTGTATGAAATCAACTGTTTTCTTCTTCATTTGCAATTATTTATTGTTGTGCATGGTAGTTATGAACATATATGGCCCATCAAAAGTTAAATATGACAAAATATGGTCTATGCAATGACCCATCAGGTGCCAAACATGGGACAAATTTGGCGATTTATTGAACAAATCTGAAATATTTACGTTCTCTACACATTCATATTTTTAATGAAATATTGTAATACGAAAAATAATGTACAATGTACGAGAGTACATTGTAGAGACATGACTATGTAAGAATTTTTTCATATAGCAATCATTTAGACCACGCAGAATTCCTGAAAATGTCTCTGGAACCGCCTATGAAAGATACTACTGTATATTATTAACATGTCATAATTTTGGTTATATGCTTAATTAGTGCTCGTATACATATTCACAACACCATTTGGCTTGGAGCAACAGGAGCCTAACCCCTATTGATTTGATTTGCATTTAAATATTAATTCTCATAAATGACTAATGTACAGTATGTTGTGATAACATCTATAATGATAACAAGGTTATCGTACCTTCACGTATGTTTGGATGAAATTTTCATTAGGAATGAAACGAGAAAATTAACTATTCATGAATGTCGAAAATGTATTAAATTCAAACTATTAGTAGTACATACATGTGATTTTTATAATAACTTTGCAATGTAAATGTTAAAATTACAAATATTTTCTGTTAAAACTAGTATATCAATTTGTCGAATACTGACACGACCCCTCTTGTAGCCTAGAGAATCTCAATTATGTAACTGAATTTGAAACTAAAGAAGGGATTAGGAAATGTAAATCCGTGCTTTACTTAAATTGCAATCCGAGTGACTAAAATGATAATGATGCGATTTTCGTGTGCAGAATTTTACTTAAGAGCTAGCTTTATTCACTCTGTATCAAAAGCTTATCTGGCCAATAGCTCTGAATTCTTACGATGCCAATTTAAATTAAATCTACTGAATATTGTATCCTCATTAGAACCAGAGTTGGTTTAATGCACTGTGCAGAATCGAGTATTTTTTGAAATTATTGTAATAAGTGCGATTTCTAACACCCGGGATTTACCTTCAGGATAGATTTTCGGCTTGAATAAATTGATGAAAGTTCAAATAAACACATGCCTGAAATTGCTTTGTTGCGAAGTGGCAACACTTTTCTACTAGCCATAAACGCATCGTATATAATAATGACGTCAACTGAAATTTTTTTTCTCAAAAAACTGCAGTGCATTGGCCTTAGTAAAGTACATAGGGGATTGAATGCAATTTTGAACACTCAATTTAATAAATACACAAACAAAACCAAATTTGAATTTCAATTTTTCTGGTTGAAGGATTCAAATGCATCTGTCATTAGAGAAAAACTTACAAAATGTGAAG
>JAQGBW010002735.1:0-18667 GCA_034698625.1 Julus scanicus
GTCCCAATTAAACATGTAAATTTACTGTTGGTTCCTTGGGTTAGTTTCTGTTCTTTGAGATTTGGCCCAAATAAGCGACTGCCCCAATTAACCGGTGTCCCAATTAAGCAGGATCGTCTGTATTGCATAGAACCCCTGCAACAAATTTCCCTAAATTTACACTGGGATAAAATCTCTACTTAAAAACACATGCATGGTGGTGCCATGACAATTTTGGCTTATTATTCAATGTATACTGCGCAAATTTTAAGCACCATTTTGTGTGACGTACCTATATAAGTTCAAAAAATGAATTGACAAACACTAGTATAGATATTCTAATAAAAAATTATAAATGCCAATTAAAAGTTATGCATATATACGTAAGTTGTTTCCTTCCCACATATTTTAAATGCATGCAATTTGCAAATAAAAGGATGTTGTATTGTTATCACATAAAAATGATCCTGTATGAAGAAACTTGCCATGTGCTAATGAATATTTAAATTTAAACAACAGTGCACTGTAAAAGTGTCAAAGAGAACTTTCAAGATTCTTTTGAAACAAAAACATTCGCATATTTCAACGTATTATATATGAATACATATTGTTGAATACAAGGATTACAACACTAATCATTGAAATAAACTGATAAATCCTATTTCAAAGGATGTGCATAATAGCTCCTTTGTTGAATAAGATGACATATCGCTAAGCTCAAAATGACATGTGACTAACACAAGCTTAAAAGTAAACCATCCCCAGACACATCCATGATATAGGGACTAAGAGCTCTAATGCTATAGCTGCAGTCAATAAAATGATAATAACGTATATGTATTGTAAGAAATAATTTTGTAGAAAAACCAGTGATAACATTCAGTTTGCTAACACTATACTAAAGCTTGACTAAAGTTTGAAGTGTATATATTTTGAAATTGTTGGAAATTGAGAAATTCATTTTAAAATACATTTCAAAATGCATTTTGAAATTACTGACCATTACAAAATGCATTTTAAAATTGTTCACAAATTCACAATACGTTTTGAAATGCATTTCGTAATGGTCAGCAATTTCAAAATGCATTTTAAAATTCCAATATTTTGAAATTGTGAGCCATTGTAAAATGCTTTTTAATAAACTTTCAGAAAATAACAAAATACAATTAAAAATACTGTTCATATCTGGCATTTTCCATATATACACATGTACGAGTATATAGCCAGATATAGCATTTGTCATATAATGGCATTTTCCATATACATATCCATATATGGCATTTTCCATATACGTATCCATATATGGCATTTTCCATACATCCATATATGACATTTTCCATACATTCATATACCGTATTTTACGGACTGTAAGACTCCCCTTAATTTTTAAGCAATATAACGCGAGTATAAGACGCACCTGAATTTTGGACGCAATTTTTTGAAGAAAAAAGTGCGTCTTATAGTCCATAAAATACAATATGTCATACCATCTGACTGTGACTCTGGCTGAACCCCTTGCAAGTAACTTATATTTTAAGTACCAGTAACCATTATATTTTCATCACATCCTAAAACACGCAAACCCTTAAAAACTGAACAATATAAACCCCCTAAAAACGACTTATTTTTAGAATTTATCCACGGCATGATACACCACGATTTCTTATCAAGTTGTATTTGTTGCAATAATATGACGTCAAAGGTTTTTCTCCTAAAATATTTTGCAGTTCGATCGATCATTGCCATGGTGCACTAAAACCCACTTTACTGTGTTAAAACAAAGTAGGGAATTAGCGGCACTGAGAAGACTCCAAGTTTTTCATTAGATGCGAATTCGTTGTATTGATCACTTTTTAATATCTGCCATTAGGAGGTCTAAAAAGACGGGACTCTTAAATAGAATCGAATGATATATCAATCGTTTAGCCTCTCCACTTGAAGTATTAGCACATCGTTCTAATTAGAAAGTGTCGAGGAAGTAACAGCCCAGAGTGATGGCGTGCGGTTTCCCTGCCTGATTCTCAACTGCTGGTTTAATTTCGTTTCCTCATTAAATTAGCCATGGTTGCTGGTTTGCAATCAACTGCGCTCTTGTCGCACTTTCGAACATCCGGGAACTTTCCTCGCAGGCTTCATGCTCCAAATCTAGCGCCTAATGTGCTTAGACGAGCTGTTGCGAATGTGTTCCTGGCATTTGCCAAACGCTTAATTTGCAAATGTATAGCGTTGGGACGTGTGGACGAAGTGTTTTCAAATTAACGCATTTTGGGAGTTTCTTGATGTGGCTTTGAGTTTACCAGAAAGCTAAAAATAGCATAAGGGCAGATATAAACATGATACAGGTTGGCTACAAAAAAGGGGTTCTTTTTTTCAAAAATTCGTAACTTTTTTGGGTTTATAATCAAAGTAAATCCAATTTTTCCCAAATGTAGAAAGTTTTTTCATTAATGTTCCTGTGGATAATACATCGATGTGTTTAGAATGCACAATGTAATGTAATAGTGAAATAGCTAAGAGAATTGCTAGTTTTTTTCTTACATCTATTACAAGACCCTTAAGTAAGGTTCATCTCATAAAGATTACAATGATTATAATAAATATGATGAAAGTAAGAATGGGATTAGTTCCATCGATGTAATGGGGGAATATGTCCTTATTTACACATATAAGTATCCAATTTTTGTCCATTTCTAAACAAATATTCCACATATCCACATACATTTAGTATATCAAATTGAACACTACAGTAGAACCTGTCTAAATGCATATTATTTGGGACCAGTGATAAATATGGTTTTAGACAGGTTCGTTTATACACAGGTCCCAAACCGGGACTGGAAAATTTTATGCTTTTAGAGAGGTTATTCACTTACACAGGATGCAATTAAACAGGTTCTACTGTATATAACAGTCTATAGGTATATATATATACTGTATATTAATACAGTAGTGTATTCTGCAATATTAATACTGTAATTTCTCTCTTAAATGGACATGTATATGTTTATGGATGTACATTATTTAAGGCATACAATATATGGGCCTAAAGTATAGGAATAATATGGTGTACATTACCCTGCATGATTTGCTAACACATATACATGTTTATAACTAAACTAAATGTTGTTTTGAAACAATTGTATACTAATTCCTTTTATTCCTGGTAATATGTTATAAACACTTTTGGAACAGCTCGTATTGGTCCCCAAAATACACTGTCAACATTCTTTTTAACTAGTGTTTCGGTATCAACTCCACATGGAATAAAAAGATGTCCTCAAGGATATACATGTAAACAGTCATCGCTTTTAGACCAAAATGAGACTAAGTTAACAAACTATTAATCGCATATTATGAGTTTACTACAGTACAAAAACAATAATTATGAGGTTAAGCACAAGAAGTGACACCTTTATGTGACAAATCCAACATTTGGCAAACAGCATTGATCACATTTCTTGGCCAGTTGTGAACCTAGCTGTAAAAAGTAACGCAACACTAGGAAGTTTCCAGTGCCAAATTGGCACTTGAAATTAAATTCCATATTGTGGATGGTTTCAATAAACCTGGCAATGCTTCCTGATATTTCCCTTGAGTGACACATTTGCACCCAACATTTTACTGTTGCCGTTAAGTGTTGCTTTAAGTGTTCTTACACATGGGGAAAATTGAGGACGATGCATCTTGGTGCATACGTCAAAATCTAGTATCTTTGATAATTTGCAACATAAGGGCATGACACACTTGCACGTGTCATTTTAAGCTGTCATGAAAGTTAGGTCAAAATGATGAGGTCATGCACCTAATGTCATCACCGTGTAACTATCGCGACATTCAAGCTAGTCTAAAGACTTTATCAAGAATAATGGTAAAATACAGCATTTTGCAACTTACCATAGCTTCGAATGACTTGACTGGATGACGTCAAATATGGCCACGGGGCACCGAAATTCTTCCTGAAATTCCTTGTTGGGGATATCGAAGTACATTGGCACTGAAAAAAAGTTTTGATAGTGAGAAGCATTCCACTGGAAATAGAAAATGATACGGTATTATAAGTTAATTCATTAATTATGACAAATAATTATCAATTGGTAGTGTAAGAAAAACTCTACACTGTGCGTCATAAAAAAGTAGAACCCAATACAAAAAATCACAACTTCGTGAAAAATGCTTCGATTTAAATCAAATTTGAAACTTAGATAGAACAATAGTGTATAGGAACAAAAAAACTTCTTCCAGACATGCGACAAATCTCAGATTTTTTTTTCATTTTTCCACAAGACCTGCTCACTGTGCTCGAGAAACAGTTGAACTGCTGCTAGGTGAAACGCCACAGTTCATCGAACCCAACCACTGGCCAACCAACAGTCCGGACTTGAATCCAGTGGACTACAAAATGTAGGAAGTTCTCCAAGAAAACATTTACAATAGAAGATTAACAATATCGAAGATTTAAAACTGCGAATTAAGAAAACTTGAATTGAACTCAACCAGCGTATAATCGATTCGTCAATCAAAGAATGGCGTGTTAGACTCCGGGCTTGTCTAAAGGCCACCGAAGAACTTTTTGAGTACATTTTATAATTCATTTTTGTTCCTAAACTATTATTCTATGTAAGTGCCAAATTTCATTTAAATCGAAGTTTTTTTTTCACGAAGTAGTGATTTTTTTATTGGGTTCTACGTTTTTATGACTCACATTGTATATCACTATTTATCAATATTGTACAGTAAAGCTGCAAGTGTATATAATGTTACATTTAATATACTGTATTTTATGTGAAAATTTAAATATAATAATAATGAAACTTAATATGACGAATGATTACAAAACATTCATAAAATCCTTGATAATCTAAAATACGATACATTATAAATATTTTCCATTTTTGGGATTATATGTTTCATCCATTCCTAACTAAACAACAATGTACGTTTCATGATGAATTAATTAAATCTTATAAAAAGTCAATGGAATTCATAATAATACAACATCTAACGTTTTACATGCCATTTCCAAAAACAAAAAAACAAAAAAAAAGCTATTTTAATTAGATAACAGATGCATTCCAAGTAAAAATTGGGGAGGCTTGGCACGAAATGTACATATATATGTATGCCGTATGCACGAGTGTATACAGAATGAAATACTGTATTTTATAGGACAAAAATTCAATCTTTCTCCATACCCTGATTCATACGAAAGGGATTGAGTCCTGCCAGAGGAAATGATTAAACAAATCTTATTCTTGATTCATTTTGAATTTTCAAAAGGTTTACGTCCTTTGATATGAAAAAATTTCAATATCGGATGAAGTTATTTCCTTATATCGATTTGGGGACCTCGCTTATCCGAAAATGTCTAAAACCCGCATGACCTGGGATTTTCGGTTCGGATACTCGAATTCTAAGGGATACTATCACCGTTATGACCCCATGCCATGCATGCAAATTTTCATTTTGACGAACTTATGGTTTATCGACTTTCAGCAAGCTTGTCCAAGTTTTATATTAAGAAATCATGCATAAATACTTTTCATTTTTGTAACAAAAACACAGAATCTCATTAGTTTTTCGCTTTAGGATAGGCTATAATAAATCAAAAAAATAGTTTCTGAAGCAATGTAGGCATGCTCTAAAGGGAGCTGCAGAACTTTTTAATATCAATCTTTCGTGTATTAACAGTGAGATTTTTTCTTCAAATATTTGCAAACTCTGCATGTATTTATAGGTGTGATGATGGCTTCCACTGGAATTAAAGAGTTAATTGCTTAAGTCTTTATAGGGGCCATTCAAAAAGGACGTCCCAAAATCCCATCAAAATTTAACCCCCCGCCCCTGTTCACATGGTGTCCATCTTAGCCCTGGCCCTCTCCTTTCCTTCTTCACCCTCATAGACGTTATTAATTTTTTTAAGTAGGGTGTCCAGAAAATTGAATGGAACATACAAAGTCCTATTCTAAAAATTTCCAAGCACCCGTCTCGTTACGAATTCCACTACATTTTTCCAGATTTTTCTGATAAACGGAAATTCCCTGACCTCGAAGGGAAATTCCAGGATTGTTACATCAAATTACTGAACTAAAATAATAATAATAATAATAATAATAATAATAATAATAATAATAATAAAATTGGGGTTTAACACAAAATTTCCCGACTTTCCTGAGGTTAATATACGTTTGGTACTTTCACATTTCTTCTGGTGACCATTTCCCCTCTCACTGACTTTTAAAACTTAATTAAAGAGTTGATGGTTAGAAAAGTATGTGTCATGAACCTTTATTTCTAAGAATGCACTCTTATATACATAGAAATGGTAAGGGCATTAGGGTACTTCCAACGGTCTAAGTGTGTAATGCCACCAAAGAACCTTTGTTTTCAAAAATATAGGGCTAATAAATAAAGTTTCCAGAATCAGTGTTTAAAATGTATTGTATGAAAGTGGATTTCAAGAATCTTTATACCTAAGAGAGCCAGGGCATCAGGACACATCATTACTGAAATTAAAAATTTTGGAAAGTTTGAAAGCAATATTTTGCTTTAGTCGAGTGTTGCTGACAAAATATTCGTTCCCCTTTTTATAGTTTGCCAAGCAAGCAAAGTTTGGGGTTTTTATTAAATGCGAGGAAGATAATTAATTTTGTATATCATTAACCAAAAACCTTGTGGCAAATTTATGAACGATTTTCTCTTTTCATTATTATGATGATTATGGAAATGCCTACATGATAAAACATGTATAATTTACAGTAAACTATAGTTTCTCGATAACATTCTCAGCACCAGTTCAAGTAATTTATTTGAACCTGAAAATTGTTTATACAATATTTATTATACATGGTTTTTTTTTCCAGGGTGACCTAAAATTAACCATCTATGTCAACAATAATGGGTGTATTTGTAATAAAAATGTCTCAAGTAAATGATAACAAGTTTTTCATAATATATATCTAAAAACAAATTCCAGTCTTTAAACTAAGATGGTTTTTCATCTGACAAAATAACGGAAATTGTGCCATTTTGAGAAGCCGCCTCATGACTGAACAATATATGAATCATTAAACTATCATTTATTAATCATCCATCTTCATATAATTCCATTATTTTTCAGTCATTTAATGTTTAGATGTCACTACCATAATTCGTTTTTGTGTATTTATAATAATGCCTTAAGGGTCTGAAACATTTTGAAATTATAAAAATAAGTAATCTTATTAAGAAAAATTGTTTTGATTTATATATAAAAAGAAATGGCGATCATGTGTAAGTAAGTTATTTTTATAAAATTCGGAACCAATTTTGGGACACCCTGTGTGAATAAAATCAGCTTAAATTAAATAATTGTCTTTTTTTAATAATTTTTATATACACACAGTTTAGTTCACTACACTGAGTCATAAAAAAGTAGAACCCAATAAAAAAATCACAACTTTGTGAAAAATGCTTCGATTTAAATGAAATTTGGCACTTATGTACATAGAACAATAGAGAATTGGCCGAAATCTATGCAAAAAAACTTAAGAAAAACTGAAGAATAACTTAAGTTTTTTTTAAAGTTTTTCTTAAGTTTATTTTTGGCAGGGGCTGGTGCCGCTGGTCGAGTTCAATCCAAGTTTTCTTAATTCGTAGTTTCAAGTCTTCGATATTATTAATCTTCGATTTGTAAACCTTTTCCTGGAGGACTTTCCATATTTTGTGGTCCAATGGTTACAAGTGCGGACTGTTCGGTGGCCAGTTCGATGAACTGTGGCGTTTCCCGTTGCAGCAGTTCAACTGTTTCTCGAGCTGTTTTGTTGAAAAATCCGAGATTTGTCGCATGCCCGGAAGGCGTTTTTTTTTTCTTCACTATTGTTCTATATAAGTGCCAAATTTCAATCAAATCGAAGCATTTTTCACGAAGTTGTGATTGTTTTAGTGGGTTCTACGTTTTTATGACTCAGTGTAGTAGTAGTGATAATTGTTATAAAACAGTTTATTCTTGGATTTTTACCAAATTCTCTTTCAGTATTTCTTACATTATCTATAGTTGCATATATTATACTTTTGAGATATTCTGACATTGTCAACCTTGTGAAGATTTCTAAAAAAATTTAAATTTATGAAAAATTTCTTAAAGCTGCAAATTAGACATAATTAAATGCAGATGAGACACGATGCCTTGGACTGTATTTGCAAAAATTACCCCTATATTCGATAAAATTTTGAACTCGTGATAAATATGCGTGCAGTGCAGTGGGGGTTGGGGGTAAATGTAGGGGCAGATATTGCTAGTCTTAAATTCCTTCACTATTGTTCTATATAAGTGCCAAATTTCATTCAAATCGAAGCATTTTTCACGAAGTTGTGATTTTTTTTAGTGGGTTCTACGTTTTTATGACTCAAGTGTAGTAGTGATAACTGTTATAAAACAGTTTATTCTTGGATTTTTACCAAATTCTTTTTCAGTATTTCTTACATTATCTTTAGTTGCATATATTATACTTTTGAGATATTCTGACATTGTCAACCATATGTGAAGATTTCTAAAATAAAATTCAAATTTATGAAAAATTTCTTAAAGCTGCAAATTAGACATTATTAAATTCTAGGATTCTTATTGGAATAAAATGCAGATGAGACACGATGCCTTGGCCTGTATTTGCAAAAAATACCCCTATATTCGATAAAATTTTGAACTCGTGATAAATATGCGTGCATTGCAGTGGGGGTTGGGGGTAAATGAAGGTGCAGATATTGCTAGTCTTAAATTCGAACCTTGTGTTTACGCACTGCCTAAGAAAATATGTGCACTTGTGGTCTATATATGCGAAGCAGGGGTGGTGTAAGGTGGCGCTGCCGTGCTCTCCTTTGCCATGCACTCAACCCCCACTTTTCTGGATATTGCAGCTTGTGTATTAGTCTCAGCTCGTAAAAGTAACAGCCCTACAATTTTACGGAACGTCAAGTTGGATCGTTAACTTCTGGTAGATTAAATCGAATTAAATTAGATGAACTTCGTATATCACGTCTACATCAGAAAGTCATCGTCAGATGAGAAGCAAGGAAAGAGGGGATAAAGATATAAATGTAGCTAAGAGAAGGAAGGATATTGATATGAAGGAGGCGAACTACTTTCCTAGAAGAAATATTAAGAAACTGGCAAAATGACAATGAAAAACTCGGTTGAGACAGCGGGGATGTGGGTTAAAAAAAAAAGGAAAAAAGAAAACGTGTGAATTCATACAACCCTCATATTAATAAATTTAGAGACCCGTCATGCATTAATCCTGTGCAAAGCGCCAAGTGGGGCGCCTAGATGTGAAAAGTTGGCGACACGAGGCACTGCTAAGATTATTGGTGCCAAACTCAGGCAATAAGCATTAATCTAACTCTTATAAAGTTTTTCCACAATAAGTTTGACGCTCTCTTAATGTCATAAGTAAAAATAAGTGTTGTTGTTTAGAAATGGACTTTTGTTGATAGTTTTCGATATGTAAGTGCAGTTAGTTGTAACGGCTGATATGTCTGTTTCAGTTTCAAAAACTATCATGATGGAGTGGGATGAGAATTTCAATATGCCAAAACCAGTGAACCCAATAGTTATTAATATATCAAAGTACGTATATGTCATTACATTTTGGGAAAGGGAGGGGTATAGGGCCTTGAGTTTTTGGAGTGGGCTATTTCGGCTTATATATGTTTAGGATCGCCAGATTTATGCAGGGTCCAGGTGAAATACAATTTGCATTTTTACATAAAAAAAATCGCAGTTTTAATGTAGAAAAATTGCGCTTTTATCTTGAAAATCGCACTTTTTATCTTCGAAATGGTGCAGTTTTTTAATGCTGGAAAATCTCATTTCTAAAATAGAAAAATTGGGTTTACTTTAAAGAAGGAGCATTTTTTAACCAAGAAAAATTTAATTTCTAAAACAGAAAAATTGCATTTGCTATCAAACCGAAAAATCGGATTTTTACTTTAAAAAAAGAGAATTTTTTAACCAATAAAAATAACAAATTAAGTTTCTAAAACAGAAAAATTGCCTTTATAAAACCGAAAAATCGGATTTTTACTTATTTAAAAAAAGAGAATTTTTTAACCAAGAAAAATAAAAAATTAAGTTTCTAAAACAGAAAAATTGCATTTATAAAACCGAAAAATCGGATTTTTAATTGTAAAAAAAAGAATTTTTTAACCAAGAAAAATAACAAATTAAGTTTCTAAAACAGAAAAATTACATTTCTAAAACATAAACATTGCATTTCTAAAACTAGAAAATTGCATTTCTAAAACATAAAAATCGTATTTTTACCGTATAAAAATCGCCCTATTAACGTAGCTATTAACGAGCAGAAAAGTCACACTATTAATACAAAAGTGCAATTCGGTTTTATATTTCGCCGATTCGGTTTGAAATTTGTAAAATTTCTTGGATTTCGTGCCTAACGCTAGACTTCGGTAAAGTACCGTATCTAAAGTAATTTCTGTAATTGCGAACGTAATAACATACTCGTATTTGGTAAAGATTTCTAAACGGATTTTAAAAGTAAAGATCATCGAATTGAGGTTTGATTGTACTTTTCAGTTTGTTTTCATTTTATCGTTGATTGAGATTTGATCGTGCTATCAGTTTGGTCTCTTGACTTTCTTATATGGTTCTTAATTAAACTTTAATATTCATTTATAAACAATATAAACTCGAAATTGAAAGCAAAATCAAGCTGCGCGTTCAAGTTGACCCACATTCTTGAAACGATTTTCATATGTATATATATTATTTTTGAAAACGACGCTGGGGCATGTTTACTTAATTTGCTATCATAACAAGAATAGTTTTTTTTTAAATATTCTACGTGCACTTGCATGCAATATGGCTTCAAGGAAAATCGTGAATTCAATGCCCACATTTCTTAGCTGTCTACAGCATAATATGTACTAATACTTTCATGGTTCTATAGATGCACAATAGATTTTGAAGTACATGTGAAAGGAAATGCCATGCACTTTATATTATTAATATTATCTCTAAATTGTTTCGTCAACTAATGACAAAATCTGAAAATCAAAATTATTTTCTTCTTCATTTGTCAATATTAATAATTATGCTTGAATCTAGGTGGCTCAACAGTCTTAATATGGCATAGGCATAGTATGTCATACCAGACACTCCAGGCTGTTCACGATGGTTAAACGAAGCATTTTCTCCAAATATTCATCAATTTGCAACAATAGTTTGAGATAAGCTTGGTCTTAAACTCTTGAGGCTTATTTTATAGCTATTTTTGTTTACGGTTAAATGTTTTGCATGGATAGTTGAAACATGTCTTTGTTCAAAGTGTTTAAGCTGTTCGAATTAAGGTTCATAATGCTGGCAATAAATTGTTATGGGTATTTACCAACAATGCCTGATTCAGAGAATGATTTGCCATTTTTACAGACAACAATCATTGAATGGCCATAAACTCTTAAGCACAATGATGTGCGAAATTTAGAAATTGCTATTGAAGAGTCTTTTTATCGATGCATTTTATTTGAGCATTTAAGTGTATAATGCTTTCCATTGATTTAGTATGATTACTTCAACAAGGACACGTGTCCAAATTAAAAATATAGCCATATCATCCTCTTTTGCTGAATATGCGAAACAGTGAAAGGCAGATTTCTTCAGCTGTTAGGAACGCATAAGGGGCCATCCAAAAAAGACGTCCTCAAGAGGGGGTAGGGGGAGGTCTGCTGGCATGTGGATAGGAGGGAAGGAGGGTGTAGCCATTATGGACGTCCACTAATACCCTGGACACACTATAAACTTAAACTAGTTTATCATTAACCTCGATTATCTTTCTCAAAGATGGTTATCTTTGAGTGGACACACTGTGTTTGTATAATCTCGTTTAGTGCAATGCATCATGGGATATCGGTTCCCAACTAAACAAATGTCATCAATAATGGCACCCATAGATCGCATTTATCCCTATACGGTATGGCTAGGAATAACAGTGTGACCACTCATTTAATCTCTTTTAGCCAGCTAAACTTGTTTCTAAAAGTCGTTTACACTAACCGAGAAATAAACGAGGTTAGCTAACTATGGAAGGACACACTACCTAAGATAATCTAGTTTAGCAGACTTAAACTAGTTTAAGTTCATAGTGTGTCTAGGGTATTAGGGGCCTTTCCAAAAACGACGTCTCCGAAAGTACTTCAAAAATTAAAGCCCCCTAACCGCGGTCCACATTGTGTCCCCTCCCATCCCTTTCCCTCATAATGTCCTTTTTTTTAATATTAGTGTCAAGAAAATTTGTTGGAACATAAAAAGGCCCATCCTGTAAATTTCCAAGCACGCTGTTTTTCTAATAAACTGAAATTTTCTCACAAATGAAATAATATCCGATTTTTCAAGGTTTTAAAAATTCAAGTACATTTGGAACTGGGACACATTTCTTCCGGTGTTGACATTTCCCCTTTCACTGACCTTTAAAACTTAATTAAACACAAAATCCAAAACATGAAAATTGCTATCATTAGTGGACGTCCATAATGCCTATCCCCTGTCCACATGCCAACAGGCCCCCCCTCTTGAGGATGTTCTTTTTGAATGGCCCTTAATAATGTTATTTTTCAGCTTTTGGATTTTTTGCTTAAGTACACATGTACAAATTTTCAAAATTAAATTCCATTAACAAATAACCATTTTATGATTTTTGTTGGTGAATTCGTCAATAGTTTAATATAACTGATTTATTTAACATCTTATGTTATTAACAATTTGCAAACACGTCCTTTCACTTTGCGATATCAGAACAGAATAAAAATATTCTCCAGTTCTCAACATATTTCTAAATAATTTGAATAATTCCATCTTCGAACATCTGCACAAGATAGCAGATATCACCAATATAAAATCGAATCATTAGAACATCGTGCATAATGCATTGTAATTAACGTAAACAAAACAATTTTTATAAAGTTGGCTTACTTTTTATTGGCCCACCCTGTATAATCAGTTGACCACTAGCCATATGAATATGGAATCTCGAGCTTTAACAGGCCACCTCTGAATCTATATTTCATCAATTTTTGTGTCCTTCAAAACTTTAAAGCCTCCAATTTAATATCAATTAGAGATTGACGACTGCATCGATACGGTCTCTTGATCTGTTCGATCCAGTATATAAATCCCGCTCGAATAGAGCCATGTTATTAAGTTTAAAATGACCAGTGTCCGCCTCAGACATCCATTATTCCATTATTACCGTCTATGGTGTAGGAATCCGAAGGCGATTTCGGATGTTTCATGAACGATTTCCAGTCGGTCGTAAAACAGAATGCAACAGCAATTGCGAGTAAAGCGAGCAGAAAACGATGCTCAAGAGAGTATTTATGAATGCCATAATGCAGCAATGCCATCGTTTTTATCAGAAATGCTTGCTCAATCGGAGTGGACCGCATAAAGGAAGCTGTCCAGTTGGATTACGATGGATTTATTGTTTAGATGCGTATGGAAGGGTCAACGAGAACTTACTCCAAAGGACCTTTTATTTATTTACCACAAGGGGTCACGGATGCGAACATCTTTTGACAGGTCACTTTATAATAAATAATTTAAATTAACGCGCTTTTTGCAGGGTCAAGAACCATACTTCCAAACTTTTTAAAAGAAGAATTGGTCAAAAATTTATAACTAGTGGAGGAAAAAAAATCTCGAAAGAATAAAAATCTCGAAAAATCAAAAAGGGCTATCCGAAACTCCCTTGACACGGACCAAATGAATCCATAGAAACAAAGAGCAGTTTTGCCAAAGAGAGAGTACCTAACCTAACCTAACCGTAACTGGGTCAAAATCTCGAAAATCTTGAACACCATATACCATTATACCTAAAGACATACATAAATCGCACAAGTTTTGATTTATTGGATGATATACTGTCGACATTTTCCTTTTCGAGATTTTCTTCACTCGAGATTTTGCTCTCGAGATTATTTTTAAGTTATTTTATATTTCGAGATTATTTGTTCGAGATTTTGATCTAGTACGGGTATTAGGTGTTTTCAGGACAAATCATACAAACTGCACAATTAGCACGAATTTGTTGTAGTGATGCTAAATGTTCAGTGAGAATTTTATTAGAAAATAAATTCTTGTTTTTTATATGTACTTTGCTAAAATTGATATATTATTTCATTATTTGAGTTGAATACTACTTGCAGAATTCAAATAACAATACAACATTTCAAATATGGCTATTGGATACACATGGCGACATAAAAGTACAGTATGGTCCAATATATATACTTGAACATTGGGCCAAACTGTACTTGTACAGTATGCATTTGGACAGGATCTAAATATATATATATATGCTACAGTCAATGTGTCAAGCTAGCCAATTTGTAAAATTATTGACCTTATCAGTCATTTTACAAAACGACTGATTAGGTAAGCAGTTGCAGGTTGCAGTTTTTTTTACAAAATGACTAAAAATTTAGCTTGATTATTTATTTGACTTATTGCCTGCATGGTTAGGTTAGGTTATTACTAATCGCGTGTCATTATGTGACCAGTCATTTTGTATTTCCAGTCATTTTACACATTGGCTGGTTTGACACATTGACTGTAACATATATATAATATTCTTTTAGACAGGTTAAAACTGTACAGTATAGACCCTGTCCAAATGCATACTCTTGGGATAGGTGAAAAATATGCTTTTAGACAGGTTCTATTGTACAGTAGACCCTGTCCAAATGCATACTCCTTGGACTGGTGAAAAACATGCTTTTAGACAGGTTATGCCTCTAGACAGGTTTATTTATATACAAGGACTCCCAAGTCGGTAACGGAGCAGTTTAACCTTTTAGAGAGATTATTCATGTACACAGGATGCATTTAGACTGGTTTTACTGTATAGTGTAGATGTGATATTAAGTTTATCCATCGAGAGTTAGAGAATTGAAAACCATGTTAAAAAGTATCTTTTGTCAACTACCAAAGATTCCGCAATGACTTGTGAAAAAAAAAATTCTTGAAACCCAAATAAAAAAAACTTGCAGAAATCGACTTTCCAGACTGCCCTATGTCACAAATTAAAATGTCTCACGTTTTCTTTCTCCAAAAGCAGAAGAAAGAAAAAGGTGGCCGGAGTTTTGGAAGGCGATCCCACGGATCGATTTTGTAATCAAAAGGCATTCCAATACACAAAGCCTTTTATTCGGAAACGCAGGTCAGGAATTGATGGAAATGGAGAAAAAAAAATCTCGTATACACGTGTCCAGTATCCATTTCACAGCAACGAAGTGGATAGGGGGCGCTTCGGTTAGGTCCCCCGTATGGCGGTCGTCGGCGACCCAGGCGCAGTCAAGCAGAAATTATAAAGTAGGAAGACATTGGGCAAACTACAAAAGAAAGATTATTCGCTTTCCTGCTCCGAGCAGCGGAACGGACTTTGGCAAAGATTGAGGACAAGCCATTGAATGGCAACCTTTAGAGATGTCAACATTTGTCAACTATAGCCTTAATACGAATGGCAATATTTTCTCCCCTTTACTATTTCTGTCCCCTCGCCACAAATAGTATACGAAGATTTCTTTTCACAATATAGTCTACCTTATAGATCGACCTCTGACATTAGCCACCTTCTATAGCTTCCCTCAAAATGACATTTGTTATTTGTCATAACTCACTGGAAATTGTGTCACTCAAGGTTATTTTTAACCAATACCGAGATTTCCTTTTTTATACTACCCAAAAATTCGAGACTGGTTAAATTTCGAAAGTAGAGATTGATATACCCTGGCGAAAAAAACAATAGATTTCTATTGCTTTCTATTAATTGTTATTTGGAACGTTGTTTTCTATTGGTATAATTAAATAGAAAATTTGGTACTATGAAGTTATCGGGCCTCAATTTACAGAGGCGCGATAACTTCATAGTACCGAAAATTTCTATTGATTTCATTGGTTTCAATTGTTTTCTATTGTTCAGTCAATACTGCTAAACATAGAAGCCAATAGAAGTCAATACAGGAACCAAAGAAAACAATTAAAACCAATAAAGTGTCCAAATAACAATAGAAATCAATAAAAATCTCTATTGGTTTCTATTGTTTTTTTCACCAGGGTTCTGCAATATACTTGAAGGAGGACAAATGTGTACACTGAGTCATAAATAAGTAGAACCCAATA
Organism: Julus scanicus; assembly: GCA_034698625.1. NCBI lineage: Eukaryota > Metazoa > Arthropoda > Diplopoda > Julida > Julidae > Julus > Julus scanicus. The sequence goes on from JAQGBW010002735.1 coordinate 16,148, forward strand.
AAAAAATCACAACTTCGTGAAAAATGCTTCGATTTAAATGATCGAAACTTTACACTTATTTTAATTAAGTAACACAATACAAACAATGCTGTTTTCCAGATACCAGTGGATGGTGAGGGGGAGGGGCGCAAATTTGGAGAAGGGGCGAAAAATTTGGGTTTTTTGCCCAGGGCGCCAAATATCCTGGCTACACCACTATATGAACCATAATATTTTAAGATTTAGTTTTTTCCAGTCATACTTTATCTCACAAACAAGCTTAAATAAACATTACCTGTTAAAACTAAATACTTGAAACTAATGTAATTCTAAAGATATTTTCCTGAGATCAAAAATTAATGTTATAAATGGAATTACCAGAACTGGGTCGAAATCTCGAAAAAAAAAAATCTCGGAAAAAAAATCTCGAATCAAAAAACATCGAAAATCAAAATCTCGAAAACCAAAATAGCGAAAAAAAGGTTAAGTACCAAATACGTGAAAAATCTATTACCTAACCCAATAGTGAGTTGAACACCATATGCCTGAAGACATAAATCGCACGAGTTTTGATTTATTGGATGATATACTATTGAGATTTTCCTTTTCGAGATTTTTTCACTCGAGATTTTGCCTCTCGAGATTATTTTTAAGTTATTTTATATTTCGAGATTATTTTTTCGAGATTTTGATCTACCGTGATCTCACAGAATATTCTGGAAAGCTTAGAATTAAATCTAGAAAGCTCTTCTTTAAGAAATCTTAGCTCTCAAGCCTCTCATAAGAAGTTTGAGACTTGTGTAAGGAAAATCCCTCAACTATGAATAAAAAGATCCTAAGATAAATTAAGAATGGTATTTTTTTCTACAAAAAAAAAGAAAACATGGTTTTCTCATACAATACAGATCAGTAAGATGAACATTGGCGTTGGCATGGGAGAAAGCAAACTTCCAAATTACAGTCCAAAATCTACAAAATCCATGTTTGGCTTTGAAGAAAAACCAGGGGGGGAAAACATAATCCCCCAATCGCCTCGTTGACCCGCATTATCAAAGCTTTGTCGTTCTGATACGGACCACGACAACAATATGCTTTTGCAGCTATTATTCAAGGGTGAGATTATATAGAAAAATATAAACGCGAGTCGTAATCGCAAGCTCGTAAATAACAATATTTAAAGATAGTACACTGCGCATGTCAAAGGCTCCATTTTCTAGCCAGCAAAACTTGACCCCTTTGCCTGGCTTTTTTCGCTTGGGGCCATTCATTCACAAGCTCCTAAAATGGCAAGCATACGTTGTGACACGTGACCAAAGTCGCTGACTATATCCACGTTGGAAGCAGTTTTCAAAAAACTAAGTGTGCAAAGGGTTAGGTCCTGCACGCTCTTAATTAAGGCATTGTGCATGGATGGCCCCAACTACGGAACAGAATTTACCCCTTTATTGTGTGAGCAACAATCCCCTGTTCCGGTAACTAACCAGCGACAGTGGGAGAGTTTCAAAAAGTAATTGAATTTCTATCAGATATTATTTACCCCCTGAAATGAGAGCAACCATGTTAACACTCAAGCTAGCAGTGTTTGCCTACTTTTCCTGGCACTGTTTCGATTCACGGCCCACAATGTTTCGTTATACGGCCAAAAAAAGCTAGCTGTAGTTAAAGAAAGTGGTCAAAAAATGTGATAAATTACCCCAATTTGCACAAAATTGGCTAACAATAAAACAACTTATGGGTTTCACTTCGTTTAAGAAGGGAAAAAATGAAAATCAAAATGTAGAACTAATTGATTCGTTATACGGCTTTTTCGCTATACGGCCAACTTTTCCGGTACGTATCTAGGCCGTAAAGCGAGGTATGGGTGTATTATAAAAAGTTAAAAATTGATAAAAAATACATTAGAGAAATAGTAGTAAAATTTATTTTTATTACCAACTCCTAATTGGAAAAACCAAATATGGGACCTGTATAGACATATGGCTAATTCCTAATATGGCTAGACCAGATTTTAGACACCAATTGACCATATCACACATGGCTAATTATGTTTCATATCAATGACAATATGTTTTTAAAATATGGCTTAGTATGGCTAATAGATGAATAATCAGTTGCCAATTAGGGCATATATCGCCCAACATTTGTCAATTATGGACCATACATGGCCCATCAAGGGTCAAGTATGACCCATACATGGCCCATCAAGGGTCAAGTATGACCCATACATGGCCCATCAAGGGTCAAGTCTGACCCATACATGGCCCATCAAGGGTCATGTATGACCCATACATGGCCCATCAAGGGTCATGTATGACCCATGCATGGCCCATCAAGGGTCAAATATGGCCCATGCATGGCCCATCAACGGTCAAGCATGACCCATACATGGCCCATCAAGGGTCAAGCATAGCCCACACATGGTTCATCAAGGGTCAAGTATGGCCCAGACATGGCCCATCAAGGATCAAGTATGGCCCAGACATGGCCCATCAAGGATCAAGTATGGCCCAGACATGGCCCATCAAGGATCAAGTATGGCCC
>JAQGBW010002736.1:0-18665 GCA_034698625.1 Julus scanicus
CACGGACCAGCATAAAATGACGTAGGAAGCGGGATAACGTACGAAACGGACAACGTAAAATCGGGGTTCCACTGTATGTATTTTTAAACATTTCAACATTTACATTATAACAATAACTTCAGTTTAGGTTGAAAATGGCATGCACAATCGATCACTGTTAATAAGCATCTTTACTTTATTTTTTTCTCCAAAAAAATATTTGTATAAGTTTGAGGAGGGGTAATACACGAGTAAATTCGGTAAATAGATAGTGAAATGCATGTATTTTTAATACTCTTACAGTATAATATAAGTGTATAGGTTTATTTGGAAATTACGAGATCAAACATATAATCAAGCACATTTAGCTTGAAGCAACTTGTATTTTTACCGAAAAACTACCTAGGGGTTCTCCCTGAAGGTAACCTTCCGACTTGGATCATAACGGTACTTAAGGAAATACAGAAAAAGTTAACTGGAGAAGTGTTTCAGACTTTACTAAAGACAAAGAACAGATTTTTAGGAACTTGATCGGTGGTCATTAAATGGATTTCAGCCATTCCATGACCACCAAGTTCTTTTCAGTTCCAAGAAAATGCCGGGGGGGAAATCAGCAAAACATGTACATTGTACATGTATACATTTATGTCCGCACATGGAGTTCCCTTTAACATCTTGTTGAGCACCTTGTATATCTTGTGGCTAAATCGAAGTCACGAAATCAACATGGAAAAAAGCCAGTTTATGACCACCGAATACCGCCTTGCAAACCATCATACATAAATGTATTTTTTTGTAGAGATTTTGTAGAAAAAAAAAGAAGAAAATATCAGGTAAGAAGGGGAAATTCTGGCATGTCAAAATGCATTGTGGCAATTCACGGTACACGAATGGCCGCCGAGCATTAAGCCCTGAAGGAGAGGTCGACCTCAGATGATGTTCAAGTTAATGCTTGGGATTCAATTTGAGACTCATAAAGATATCATCTTCATCTTAGATGCTGATTTAGAATAAACGCAGACTTGTTGTTGCACTCCACCGATATCATCGCCACCTGTGATCTTAGAAGATACCAAATAAAAGAATCTTCAAAAATTAATTTCTGGGGTGGACAAATGGGGACAGCCATGGGGTGTCCTTTCACACCTAATGACCGAAGGGCATTGCAATGGCTAGAGACAGGAGTAAAAAAAATGAAATGGAAAACTGTTGGGGGTCCATACAAACGAGGCTTTTTAACTAGTTGCAAGCCTACCGTCATTACAAACGGAAACGAACAATTACGAGCTTTTGTTGTTTAATTCTATTAAATTTGGGTGCAAGCTGAGCCTTTAATTTTTTCCAAGTTCACGCCAAACGCACACAACGAAATTGAGTTGCCAACTATAAAGATGTACGAAGAGATTGTAGAAGCTTTAAAGCTCAGTGTATGCTTTAAAAAAATATAATAAAGGAAACAATTTATCGTGCTGTGGCCTCATTGATAAGTCCAAACAAACTGGTACAGCACACTGATGATTATGCATGGTACCAATGAAATACAAAATCATTTTGAGGCCAAAGTAAATACTGTCCTTGTGTATTGCAAAATATCGTTTATATGTAATTATATAACGACCCTCATGGGCATTTGCCACAGTTAAAAATAGGGTAAATCGATTATAAAAAGCTTTAGCTAACTGTGTAGCATTTAAACAATTTTAAACTGTAAATACCACTAAAAAATGGTGACCTACTAAACGAGCACATGAGAAAAGCCCTAAGATAGGAACCCACTTTATAATACAGGGTGTCTTGTAAATTTTTGGAAAAAAAAATTGAAGCATAGTTCAATGATTTCAAGGCTGGTTACTTAAATTTTCAAGTATTCCCCACCCCCATAACCGAATCACTGCAGGCCTAAAACAAGATTTTCCTTAAGTCTTCAAAATTTTCTCAGCGGGACCAGTGAATTTGTTGGGGGAAAAAAATCAAGTATATTTCAAGGATTCCAAGGTTCATTCATTAAATTTTCGCAGACCTGCTTTTTGAAAATGTTCACCCCATTTTTGGAGACATTTTCAAAAAGCAGTATATTTTTTTCGGTTATTTTACTTATATTTTTTTTGATTAACAGAAATTTCTTGAAGCGAACAGGAAATTCAATTATATTTAGTGTTTAACATACGAATTTCAAGCATTATTCCCGAGTTTTCCCCAAGTACATTTACCGACTTTCAAGGCGATAGGGCCTCCTGCAGTAGGTTAAATTACAAGTTAGGTCTTTTTTGTGCGCATTTTTCATTAAACCGTGAAATGTGCATGTGTTTCAATCACTGTTGTTATGATTAAAACAAGTCCTAACACATCATTCGTGAAAATAGATGAAATTATCCTTGAAGACAGTTAAAATGTACCCCTATATCCCTCCCCTCACAAGCACATGCAATTTTGTGGAAACAATACAACACTGAGACTCGAATCAAAACAGGTATTTTCAGACTCCTCACATCCATTACTTCCAACTCATGAAACTGAATTTGTTTACTATATCGTGTTAAAACTAATAAAACACCCCTTGAAATTGAACTTACGAACGATTGAATCCACGATGATTTCAACGAAGATCAAAGCAAAAAAAAATTAACGACAGCCGAGTCGTGGTTTATATACACGTGGTATATATATATGCATTATCGCGGAGGGATATAGCAAGAAATCCACTCGAAAATTCAAAACAGTGACAAGAAAGATTAAGATTTTGAAAATAGAAAAACAACATGCCTGCTTAGATAACCAGATTTGCATATCTGAGCAGCGAGCGCAAGAGGACGGATAAGACGGATGACAAGTGGGGATCTACATTAATTCGTACACGCGACATGCAAATATAACCAGGCACAATGATACGGAGGCCCCTTGGGGATAACATTTCATAAGCTAAACAGGAAACCAACAATAAAACAAATTAATATAATAGGGGATTAATATCGCTTAGTAATTTCAAAATTTCACACATTAATCTTTCAACATGCATGCATGGGAAATTTATAAACTAATCTTTGGGCGAGGAAATTCCCATTCAGAACCAGCTTGAGACGGAATTGTACACGCTTTGTTGGCACTGGCTATACGCGACGATTGTCAATGGCCAAATAACGTCCAAAAACATTTGTTTAATATTGTATATCAAATTGTTCTCACAAGCACCATGCATTTTCACATAGTACAACAGATGGACTACGTTAGGTTTTTTTTGTACGCTCCATCAACTGGAAAACAGTAACGCAGCACCAATGTCACGAGCTTTTGTTAAGTGATGTTGTCAAGTGTCAAATGTTGGGTCCCCAATATCGTGCCGTATAAAGCGACAAAGAATGAAGTTTGGTTTGGAAAATTGTCCTTGTACAGACGAGCCCAAAAAAACAACCCGCCTAAGGAGCCATTCAAAAATTATGTCACACCTAGGGGGGCGGGTGGGTTGTTTGTTTTTTGTGACAATTGTGTTTAAGGGATGTGGGAATTGTGACTAAGGGGTGGGTGGGTGTTTAAAAAGAGGCAAAAAAGTGTGACATAATTTATGGATCATCCCTAAACTGACAAGCCACAGCCACCCGCAATGAGCGTGACCCATGGAGAACTCCGTAGACTGGAGTATGCAAATCATATAGAAATACCTGATCCCAACATACAAACAAGAAGAGGTGCATGCTCTTCGGAATTAAGATTTTTATATATTTTTTTAAAATAAAAATTCTTAAAAACTGGTCGAAGCGCGAGTTGCCATTGAAGTAGGTCCCAGGGGGAGGGGGTTAGATCCCGCAGCGCCCTCTGTGCCAAGACCCAGGGGGGAGGGGGTTAGATCCCGCAGCGCCCTCTGTGCCAAGACCCAGGGGCTCAAGGCTAGTTTGCCTTTGTCCCACAGGCCAGGGCTAGTTGATTGAAGAGGTGGGAAATAGGAGGTGCTGGGGTTGCCTGGAGGACAAAGGGCAGTTTGTTTGGCTCAGTGCTGGAAGGAGGGTCTTGTCCACCTACCCCTCTATTTTATTTCATTATACCTCGGGTACATATTCACATTTCTCTATTCTCTATTTTTTTTTTCTTTAAAGTTTTGCATCGGAGTCAGGAGTCCTCCTCCCCTCGCTATTTTCTTTATGATTACTTTTCCGCTGAATAAGTCCCTTCGAAAAGCCCTCGATACGTTTCTAAAGCCATTGAATCCGCTTAACGCGATCTTCTGGTCACCTTCGAAAACTCACACCGTAATTAGTTGAATTTATTGCGGCTTCAGGTTCGCCAGTCACAACATCTTATATGAATCCTGCAATTTTCAGAGTCTTAAAGCTCTCGGCTTTCAATTGAGAACACTTGAAAAGAAATCAGGTTCCCTTTTTTTGGTCGAGATCTATGTCTGGACACCTGAATTCTTCACGGTTTCGAAAGGGAATTAATAAACTCAAATTCTCATTTTTATAATCATCCGAATCTGTTAAGGTTTTAGAATCATTCAGCCTCAGCAATCCAATAAACCGTTATCATAAATTCATTACCTGCAGATGTGCATCCTAATCATACACGTGTTATTACAAAATACAGTAATACATTTACTTGTCAAGATTGCCAAGCTGTAAATTTGAGATAATTTCCACTGAAAATCCATATTGCATGGAGGAACGTGAAATTCACTTCTGATTTATAGAGTGCCACAGGTGACTGTAAACCCCTTAAAGTGGTGCATGGATTAATGATATTGCAATATAGTGATTTTTAAAATGTGAACCCAATTGTTATAACATTGTTTGATCTAACTAATGAAGCAGAGTATCGTACTGAATTTAAAGAGATTTTCAAAAAAAAAGTAGTCTAAAGAGCTTTTTTCTGTACACTTTTATTGGATTACAAACTCGAGTCTATCATGACTAAAAGTTTGCTTTCTTATAAATATAGGCATTATGGGTCATATGGATACCTTTTAACCTATGAATAACCAAATATACTAGGTGTTATAGGACATATATTTATCAACAATCATCAGAGTTTTAAATCAAAAATATATTTTAAATTTTCAGGTACCAACTAAAAGTTATGCATTAGCTAACTTAACTTGCCTTTGGCGTGATATTTCCAACATGGCCGCTCTCATTAACTTCAAAAGCAGACATTTTTAAGTCAAGCATAGCATTACGTACAAGTTTTTCACAAAGTGGTTTTCCAATATGGAATCTCTTAGAATAACAGAGCGCGGCCATGTTGGCAATATATATTGCTATACGCCACCAGAGGATGCTGAACCGGTATAAGATTAACTGTTGACGAAATATTAAATTTCATTTCAATTACAGGACACTACTACAGTACAACACTGTCTCGAATAGACAAAATTGTACAACAAAAGCTTCGACCAAAAGTGGATTGTGGAATATTTCGACTAAAATTAAGGCGTTACGCATGCCTCGAGTAGTGCAATTCAGACAAAAAACCATTCCTATTCAGTCCACGAATGTCCGAGCATGTTGAATATTTTCCAAAAATTCAAAGTTCAAAGCTTCGAGGAGGAAATGGAGGAAACTGAAACAAATGAAGCCGGGTTAACGCCAGAACCATTATTTCTTCCCCATAATCCGAAAACCAATTTCGATGGCACAGTAATAATCATTTGACTTTTAGATGTCAGTTTTATCATTTTTTTTTTGTTGGGCTCTGCCAAATAGTCCACCCCAAAAATGTACACAATGGTCAAAGGACTGCTCCCAGCTGGCCAATAATTTAACCGAGTGCGGTCAATGGACAGATAAGACATTATTGGAGAGCATTTCGTGTGCGGCACCATAGAAGCATGCAGCTTTTTTTCCTCGCTTTTCCCTGAATAATTCATAGATTTTCTCTTCGATACGTTCATATAATGTATCACCAGCCCAATTCAATATGAGTCACCTCCACGTCAATCACAATGACCGCACTAATAAAATACAACTTTACACAGTCGAAGCGGATCAAGGTAGATCCGTAATGGAGGCAAGATGGCGGCATGCGGAAGGGGACGTCTGTCAATTGCATTTGTCAGTCACCAGGACATGAATTAGTGATATAAAGTATACACGCTATGGCATTAAGCTCAAGTGCGGGATTACCAAATTAAAGACAGAGATGGGATTCCTGGATATGTGAGGCATGAGGCATATATGAGAGGGGCAGATTTAAAGAGGGTCATTCCAACATGGACCCGGATGGCGGCGGGCTAGTGACCCTAAAAGGGGGGTTCGGCATTAATAATCATTAAATTCCACCGGTGCTTGTCCAATGCCTCCCCTCAAATTCGTTTTTACCAATTTTAGGGACGTGAGTCACTTGGCGGGACAAAAAAATGCAAATCGGTCCCAACAAAAGACAAGAAGAGTGTCCAAAATGATCCAATTCGTCTGATTCATGTGGAGGCGTTATTATTAGCGTGATAAATTCTTGTTAGCCACATAAAATTCGGGGGAGTGAGCGCCGTCATACCTTGCAAACGCCATTTTGACACTCCGAGTCCCCTGCTATATATCCCCCCAAGCCACAAATCAATAACAATCATGCAGGCACTCAAATGTCCAATATAAATTCCACTGCAGTTTGGTGCATTTTAATTCCCCACACCGCATGCCAATACCGGTGCTTTCAAGTACGGTTAAGTTTGAGCAAATTCGATTACCAGGGACATTTCCGCACTTTTATTGTAGATAACGTTAGAATGAACTTACACAGCGAATTTTTATACAGTGTATTGTACCTATAGAAATTCGGCGTATAAAACCAAGCATCCTAATATGAAAATATGACAAGGATGGAGCAAATATTAGGGAAATATTATAGGTGGCATTCTTGCAGCTTTTGTAGGTAAGAGTGGGTAGAAATGTGACATTGCCAACAATTTAGAACTTTAATATGTAAAAAGATTGTCAATTGTGTTCCTGCACTGGTTTATGCAAAATAGTGGCCTTCTGTTACATTGATACCAGTTAAGATGGTTAATGATATTAGGTATACTTAAACGAACTTTTCACTTGGGTAGTTAGGCTATCTGTATTTGGCCCACATATGATGCGCATGCGCATTAGATTCAAGCAGTTCTGCCAAGGTCCACAAGCTGAGTATCTTTATTATTAGATGTTTACTAGCAATATGTCAGGTCCTTTTAATCCTATATAGTGTGTTAGAGACAGACTTAGTGATATAGGTGGTTTGGGACACAACAGTGCAAGAGGATTTTTGGCTTAGTTTAGAGTAATCAATTTAGCCTTTGAAAGGGTAATTATAGACAATTATGGACCATATTTAACGTCTGAATGGCCATACAAGCATAACATTTAATTTTAATCATCCATATATGGGCTATTCTTACACTTTAGTGTTTCCATTTATGCCCACATAATACAGGAATAAAGTACACATAGTCAACACAATTTCAACAAAACGTTAACATATTTAGCCTCAAAATGGTCATGATGTACATATGTCCAATTTCTGATTTATCAATGTAAAGAAAAAAAATGATATAATTTAAGTTTGCATACGGCTCACTTATATTTTGTCCACCCGGAGGTTTTACCCGGAGGTAAAATTTAGCAGCTTGTAGTCACCCTGTACATTAGAAAGTTTGGCTATTGGCAATTCCTCAAGATGAGATGTTTTTTTTTTAAATCTAACATGTTATAAAGGTTGCCTCCTTTTGTTCAACAGCATATAATCAAAGCCAAGGCGAATGACCCTAGTTTACAATTTATTAGCTTATATCTATGCGCACTCAGGTAACTTTTTTTAAAAAAAGGAGTTGCTTAACAAATATTAGACCAATACATTGTTATTTGTTATTTGCTCGCTAACATGTCCACTCATAAATTGAAGGCAGAAAAACCCTCGGCATCGAAGAACGACTCTATAATTAAAATGAACCCAACCTTCAATATTAATCAGAAATAGCTGACGCATACCCGACTTGGTCAAACAGAAAAGCCATGAGCACATCACAACAGCCCGTTAATGTTACTTGCCGCGATTCATAATGCGTTTGTGATTGTTTACACTAAAGGCTAATAATCTCCAAAATGATTTACTCAAGTGTTGAACACGGCATAAGTGTATATATACAATACATAAAAATGCCGATTTTTTAGCGTTCCCTCACCTTATAGGTGATGGAATTTATCCACTGTAAGATGATGGCCCTGAAGCAATACTAAGTCTACGAAGATAGTTTTATTTATAGAAATAATGTTAACTGTTAAACTTATAGCCCCTGGAGTAGCATAAATCTTTCTCCAGCGAACTGATATATTTTTATGCAATTTTACGATAAAACAAGCAATAAATAAACGGAAATATGGACATGAGGAAATTGCAAATTGTATAATTTAAATCATTTTTCGATTGACAAATACGTTCTTAAAATTTAATATGTGTATACAGAACCTTGCATATAAAGAATTATAAGTCGGACTAAGACAGTAGTTAAAATCTAGATTAACTTTTAACAATTAAAATCGGCAACAGCATTACCAAAATGCCAATTTGCATGGTCCAAATTTATAACCCATCTATCTAACAATTTAAAAACAATCACAAGGGAATTATGAATAATAATGATCCAGTGACTGAATGTGGAATTTGATCTTTTGAGGATAATTTCAAAACAACAATTCTAAATAAGCAATTTCAGGTAACATATTGTGGTTAAAAAGTTAAAATGTTTTAACATGTTGTTAAAAAGTTAATGTTGAAACATGTTGTCAAAAAGTTAATGATGTAACATGTTAAAAAGTAATAATGTTGTAACTTGTCATAAAGTTAAAATGCTGTAACATGTTAAAAGATAAAATATTGTAACATGTTGTTAATAATCAAAATTTAAATGTTGTAACATGTTTTTAAAATTTTAAATGTTGTAACATGTTGTTAAAAAGTTAAAATGCTGTAACATGTTGTTAAAAAGCTAAAATGTTGTAACACGTTCAAAAATTAAAATGTTTTAGCATTGTGTTTAAAAGTTAAAACGTTGTAAAAAAGTAAAAATGTTGTAACATATGTATATGTTCAAAAGTTACAATGTTGTCTAACAACGTATATTACCTATAGAAATGCCTAAAGTGTACCAAGTGACAGTGATCTAAGGATTACCATTAAACCTTCAACGTGTCTAGTTATGATAAATTCCAGCCAAGTTTCCAGGATTAAAAAAGTCAACTAGGTGAAAAAGTATGACAAAGCCTAACAAGTAAACAAATTGGGCAAAATCTGAAGTCAATCTATGCTCAATGCATCACAGACAAACAAGCTATAGGTTCGTCTTGCCTGCAAAAAAAAAAAAAAAAAAAAGTAGTTTTAATTGGATGGATGCCTTCAATGCATTTCAGCCTAAAAATCATTAATGCTACGTTCAATAAGAAAGCGGCCGAATAAAGAAGAATATTCACTCTTGAAATCAATTTCAAGGAGGGATTCCGAGGAATGCAGACCTATAAGTCAGTACAGGAAAGTCATAAAGTTAAACCTAATGGTTATTTGTTATGTATAAGACAGGCTCTTTTTTACCTATTTATTTATGCAGCGTTCGTAGAACAAATGACAAGTGAAAACCAGAAGAAAAGATAAAAACAAGCAGAAACGCTGGAAAAAAGCCAGAAATGAGAGAAAACATAAAGGAGAAGGCAATCTAAAAAATTAACTGGAAAAGGGGAAGCATTTTGGCAAATACTGTGCGGTTTTACAAACTCTCATTTTTGAAAAACAAAGACAAATCAAAAAAAAAAAAAAAAAAAAAAAAAAAAACCCTGAAAAACGCTTGAAATAAAAGGGAAAGCTACAACAATGAATAGCGAAATATATAAGTGGATGACGTTTCAATGCCAATGGCCTTTCTGTACGGAAATCCTTATATAACAAATAAAGGTAATAATGGTCCAGGAAGCATTTTTTTAAAAGTGCTTTTTAAATCCCAAAAAAGGATACTTGACGTTACTAAATTTGCAAAACTATATCTTCAACTGGAATTCGCTTAACCTTACTAATGGATGTGTTAATAACTAATATTTTTTTTAATATTATGATTTTTTCCACTTTGTAAATATACGTATAAGCCCTGCAAAAGCACTTAACTGTATTATTATTTACACTAAAATGTGCTTATTCAGCTAGAAGTAAGTCATTTCATAAAGACGATATCTCAGTTATCGCTTATAAGTAATATGAAAAATGAGACGATTTTCAAGTTGTCATTTGCACTATTTCCTAATTTACCGAATGACAAGATCTCTATTATGAAGATTTCATTTTCAGAGCATCACAAAAACTGGATGGCACGCCATCACAAACCAGTTTTCGTTTTTTGCATCGGCTACTCATTCATAAATATGGTGCAAAGTTCATATAATAGACAAAGCCATATCATAAGCAAATATCACCGAGTATATAGGGGTACACAAACGAACTTTTCACTAGGGCATTTGGCCCATATATGGTGCGCATGCGCATTAGATTTAAGAAGTTCTGCAATGTCTACAAATTGAGTGTCTTTTGTGGCATGTGCACAAATGCAGCTTGTGCAGCCCATTTGCAAGCCCCATTGCAGTAGGTACAACCAAGTAGAAGGCGCCATTTTAAATATGGGGTCAGCACATGTACTGGGGCCACGAGTAACACGTGCGAAACTTTTGGGGTCTGTTTGAGTACCCCTTATAACTCTTTTTTTCCCAACATTTCAGGAATGGGTATAAAACGTATTCAACTTTCAAAGTGTTTCCTCAACAATGGGTCGTTCAAATTTTTAAATTTCAGATATTTACCATACATACCCTTAAACGTGTTTATGGGGAATAAGGCCCCGAGGATGGTGTTTTACAAACGGAGTAACAACAATCCACAAAATATAGAAATACACCCAGTTGTACAATAAAACCCTCTGATGGGAAAAAACCGAGGTTTGCAACGAAAAGTGCACATGGAAAACTCCACCAAGACCTAGAACGTTTAAAAGTTATATGGGGAGGAGGAGACATAAACTCCAACTCTCAAAATATAATTAAATAACGAATAGCGGAAGCATCCTACGCCAATTCGAGGATTTTCTTCGAATTTATAGGGTGTATTTAAAGCGCAATGTCTGCATGACCTGATATAAGAAACTCCACCGTCATCTTTCATATCTTCCTCAATTTCCCCTCAAACCAAAGGAAGAAAAATAAAGATGACTTTCAAAGCAGTCTCAATGTACAAACAGATAAAACCATATACCATTTGAAAATTGGGACCGTGTTTAACAGTGCTAAAGTAACCTAAAGAATATTTTCCTTCTTTATTCCTAGGCATTCATCTTCCTTGAATGACGACAATAAGTTGACATTTTTTTCTTCTTCTTTTTCAGAGCTCCTTTTTGGCATTAAGGAGAGGCGGATTATCCGAAGACGCGCTATTTATGCATCCATGCAATATGGATACCCCCATTTTATACGCTGAATATGCGAGTCTACGACAATAAATTGCACAATAAAAAGGTCCTAGCTTACAATAACACCGGAGCTGCCTGGGAAGTTGCTGAATCTCGAAAAAATGAAGTTTACGGAAGACAAGCACAACCGGATTATACTCTTCTGTAGTTTTTACTTGATTTCAGCGTCAACATTAAAATGAGAACAAATACGGAGGATATTAGATAAAGTCTACAAAAAACACACTAGGAGAAGGCAACATTTCAGTCCCCCAAATGGAATTATGCTAGCGCTGATAGTATATCAGGAAATGCCCTTTAGGTAATTCATCTTTCAAATGCTAATGGACAAAAACTATGATGAATTTTTTCAAGACTAACTACAGCATAGTGTATAGAAACCAATAGCATTGTGTAATATTAGTAGCAGCAAGAAACTTAAAACTAACATTGCTTTCTGGGAAGTGCTTAAAAAGCCAAACAACAAGAGGTGAGCAGATTTGTTTAAATTTTAGATTCACTAGGGATTATTGAAGCTCACTGGATTGATATCAGGGACACAAGACACAAAAATAAAAAGTAACAAATTACGAAAATTAGATAAGTGTTGAGACAATTTATCAAAACCATACTGAACACGAGATGTTTTTAACATCCATTCATTTAATGGCTCACTTCAATATTTAGCTAATTATACCAATTAATTGGTGAAGACAAAATATACATGTAGAAACTAGTGGTTTTACAAATTGGAGCTAGATGGAACATTTGTCTTATGTCAGTTCAAACATTACAATTATCACTTAGTATAAATGGGAATAATTAAATTAACAATTGAAATATTTGAACAATTTTTAAAAAATTGATGTTCACCAGTAGTAGTCGTTAATAGGTAAAAATAAATAGTGTCGTGTAATTAATTTTAACAATAAACCATGAGTTTGCTTCAGGGATATAGGCATAAGCAGAGCCCAAAATATGACTGAAACCATGGTGACATTCTGTACAGAAGTACTTCACGAATGTATTTTGAATATTACATTTCCTTTCAAAATGTACTTTCACAGTCTCATATGCGTTGTAAGCCTGTAAATATCTGAAAGTGGAAATATGGGCTGGCCTATTTGTCAAGTGTCCTTATTAAGACATCATTTGAGAGTTTTTAATGCAGGAAAAAATTAATGGACTGTAATGAATCACAAGCGCGCCTGGTATTATATATTCTTTTCTTTGGGTAATGAGAGAGCAAATACACTGCATGTGAAAGCATATTTTCATAGCAATTATTCCGGCCTGTAGCAGAATATTTATGCTTTAGTAATGACAAAAACGCGGGTAGAAAGACAAGATAGAAATAAAAAAAAAATCCTATCAGTGGCTAATCGAACGAGAGTAACAAAAAAAAACTGCACTGAATAAATCTTAAGAATTTCAGTGCACATTTTATTTCTGAGGATTTAAGGGAGAGGGGACTACTTCTACTAGCGATGGCATATATATACGAGAATATGGATGACCAAGCGCAAAATTGGATACAGCAAAATATCATTTTGAAATAGATTACTCAGAAGCAAAACTAAAGTGTATGTGGCAGGACATGCAGGGATAGATTACAAGACTGATGATGCTCATGAGGAAAAGCCAAAAAAAAAAATAAGATTTTGAATAAAATATATGAGGGGTGCTTGGTAATATGTAGGCAAACCATTTTTGTCTATCTTTACGGTTTAAACATCAAGGCACACACCACGAATTAAAAAAAAAATTCAATCACATCACGTATATGTACGAGGGGCGGGCAAAAAGTGTTGCATATTCGTTTATTATTCGAAAACCAGATGTCGTGAAAATAAACTGAAATTACCATTTTAATGAGCAGGAAATTTTTTATTTTTCAATGTAGGACCCGAGTTTGTTGACACATTTATCACAACGTTTGATGAGAATGTTTATACCCCACTCGTACAATGCGTTATAACCCATCTCATCAAACGTTGGGATAAATGTGTCCACAATCTCGGATCCTACATTGAAAAATCGAAAATTTCCTGCTCATTAAAATGGCTATATCAGTTTTGTTGTACGACATCTGGTTTTCGAATAATAAAAGAATATGCAAGACTTTTTGACCGTTTCTCGTATCAACCTCGACGACACAACCGAATAATAATTTTATCAGTTAAGTAATCGATAGAACAAATATAGTGATGCAAATACATTTTGGTAAACTATCAATCTGGAAAAAAATGCCATCACATTCTTCCAGTACTTATTTGAACTGAAAATAATTTATTTTCTATTTACCTGGCATACATTTGGGTAACATTTTAGATTAAATGCACACTGGGGTTTACACCCCAGTATATAGTCGAACTGAAAACACATTAATTCAAGACTACTTTAATTGGGTAATTTGTTAAAATACTCCAGTTGCTTGTGTTGTTTGTTGTACATTTTTGCTTATGTTCCACAACGATGCACATTTAATTAAAACACTCGGCCAAACGCTAATGAGGAATTTTGATTAGGGGGTGAGGTGTTTGTTAACCCTGGGCAAAGCAAAGCTCCAAAAACGAGCGTGGAACAACACATCAATATCCGAACGTAATTAATTGGGACGCTGGTATTGAATCAGGAGTCCATTGGACTGCCGAGGAGGAGGTTAATATCAAACATTTCAGATTGATTCACACTGACTGTCGAGTTGTATTAGGAATGTCTTCATGCCTTCATTTTGAACGAATCAGTGCTAGTTCAATCAACATTCCCAAAGATAACACTAATAAACCTGTATGGACTCCTGCTGTGCTTTCAATTTATAATTAATAGTTCTTTCAAGAAGAATGTCATATGTATTGTTTTAAAAAAATTATATTCTAATTTCATATTAAAGTTCTTAAGTTGTACAAGTTGTTATGCTTTTGCATACCCAGAAACAAAGTATCTTCTTCACAGTTAAAAGCACACTTGCTGAAAATAAATAAACTGCTATTTTGTAAAACCATATCTGCCAGTTTTTTTCATTTTTCACATAATTCAGCAAAACAAAGCACGTGTTAAGTCGTTCTTAACAACTGTTATGGAACAGGGGCTTGTTACAAGCATCCACATTCGTTGGGTAAAATACAGTTAAACAAGCAATAAGGATTTACAATTTCCATGCAAATATTGCAACATGTTACAGCTGCATAGGGCATAGAAGATAGTTTTTGTTGGAGGGAGCGCCATGACTACAATAGCATATCAGCCATTATAAAAACTTGCCTAACAGGGATTAGCACGTTAATGATTTGTTACCATCTTGGTCTCCACTCCTATTTTACATCTTGTCTGGCTGTCTGTCTGTCTGCCATTAGTTGGGCAAACGATTCTCAGATACACCCCATGCTGATTCTGCGAGTCTCAAGTGCCACAAATCCAAAGTGCCATAATACCAAAACAAGAATAATTTAGGCGGTTGCACAAACCACGGTGTCCTGACTGGGGACTGAAACATGGTAAGGATGAGCCTTAAAACCCGGATTAAAATCCATTGGCCCACCCATGTGTTTGGTGTGTTGCCAGCCAAAACACCTCAAACTAACTAGGATCCCATTGCAAATTTATGACGCCATGGCAGTCAGTCAGTACAGACAACAACAAAAAAAATAATCTTTTTTCTTGTGGAGTCCAGTGTCTCTTGGCTGGTGAGATACGGTGAATGTGTCAAACACCTACGTTTCACAGAAATTGTATTTTTTGTGTAACGCGACACATCGAATTTCCAATTAAAAATCCGCATTAAGGCGGTGCACGGTACCTCAAAAACTAACGACGCCATTTTTTTTTTGGTATTTTTATTCTACTAAATCCAATCCAAAGTTCACGGCGTGTGTATACATAGATAGAAAAAAAAATACGTGACGTTTTTACAAAACATTAACGAAAAGAAACGAAAAGTTGAATTCGCTTCAGGAGATCACAAAAAAACCTACTACTTGCTAACTACTTCTGTAGACATTCCGACAAGTTGTTCAAAAAATTTTCGACCAAAGTTCAGAAATGCCTGATGGCAATTTTTTGTTCAGTGAGATAAACGTTGCCCGAAGACGACGTAGATGGATTACGAGATTCAGAACTAACAACAGGAAAAAATCGCCTTGTCGCCCTCACACTGAGTCGAATCCAAAAAACAAACTTTTCGGACATTTGTCATCCATTTTCATCCTAAAGATAAAATGTGCCTGTACATGCATATAACAATGGTCATCCGTATTCGTCTTCCCCCAACGCAAATGCTGACCAAATGGCTAAAGTTGCTGATTTCGTGCTGTCTAATGCACACTAAGTCTCAGGAAGATTACCCCCATCGATTTTACCTGCTTAAAAGCTTGCATCCAGAAATTTAATGCAGCTTAATGGCAATTGTTTCCAGATTATCATTTAAATCTTACTTAATACTTTTGTTATGCAATCATGGCACTAATTACGTTGTCTGAATATATCCTTATTTGTTATCAAATCTGCATCCAATGGCAAGTTCACTGCATCTGCCAACATGTGTCTTACTGCATGACCACCCTACTAAATTCAAGATGGTGAACCGTCCATAATTGGATAGTGAAAATTTCGAATTCAATTAATGGATGAACTGGTGAAAAAAACAATAGAGATTTTTATTGTTTTCTATTGTTATATCAATAGAAAATTTCTAATGGTTTTATTGCTTTTAATTGTTTTCTATTGTTCAGTCAATACAGCTAAACCATAGAAGTCAATACAGGAACCATAGAAAACAATTAAAAGCAATAGTGTCCAAATAACAATAGAAACCTCTATTGGTTTCTATTGTTTTTTTCACCAGGGTGTGCTTAAAATCTCGACTTAAATTGTTATGGAAAATAAGTTATCTACTTTAATCATTACAGAAAACTATGAATTTTTTCAGAAGCTATTAAGAAAATCTGGAATTACATTTAACAAAACTCCCAAATTACCATCAGGCCGAAATCCGCAAAAATTCCATGGTCCATTGCTGGAGTAATTTGCAATAACACAGGGGGTATATCTGTATTTGAGTTAGATTTAGTAAGGATTGCTGTTGAAAAATTAACTTTCATTATATGTCTACCACAGTTAAACCCAATTTTGGAAGCAATCAACCATTAAATAGACGAATTTACTTCACTCCCAAATAACCATCACTGGAGTAATTTGTAATACGACAGAGGGAAATTAAAAAAAAAATCCTCATGGAAAAAAATCACCAAAGGCTTAAAGCAAATGCGCTTCCTTGGACAAGCAAGCTAAGAAGCGACAGAACAGCTTATCGGAAAGTACTTTTACAAGAGATTTTCCACTTTTAAGTTTTCTTTGAACACTGTACTTAGCTGTAAATGTACTGAAGCAGTATATATGACAAGACGATGATCACATGTGCTGTGGTTTGTCCACCTGGGTGGCTTGAAAACAAAACCTGCGCCAGGACAAAAAATTCCCAAGGCTTGGACATTTGTCACAGATACAACAGTTTGCAATGACCAAAGAAACTAAACCCAATCCACTAAAGCAGACTTCCTGCACTGTTCGCCCACCAAACAAGGTGTTTCTATGTGAAAGGACCACACAAGAGCACCTGATCCCTTAAGGACATGTGTGGACATGCCACACGGGCCAATAACTAAAGCTATTCAGCAGTTTTGCGCTTTTTTGAAAATATACATACAGTATGGTGCATGCTTAAAGCTCCCTTACCACGGATTATATTGGATTATTGAAATGTTTTGAAGAATGAATAGGGCTGTTGTAGTAGTTACGTTAAAAAAAACTTCCTTATCTAATATTCATCTATGAACAAGTTCAAATTGCAAGAAGCAAGTGCCTTTGTCAATTCTCAAATGCATTGTCAAAGTAGCCACGAAAAAGTTTCAAAACATCATAAGAAAATTCATAAACGTCACGTTGGAATTTCAGTTATACTACTAGTGTTTTCTAATATCGATAAGTGAAACAACTTTCGAGGAAAGGCAATTTTTCCAGATTGTTAAATTGATAAAAAAAAAACTTCTTCACCAATACAAATTGCATGTTTCTACAAACATTTTTCTTATGAACAAATGTTTCCACGTAATATCGAGATGTAGACGTTGCAAGGCAGTTTCTTTCAAACATATTCAACTCGACTACATACTGAAAATAAAATCTAAATATATCCTATATTATTGCAATAAAATATATTTTACTTGCAATTTTTGCATGAAAACACCTCCGCGAGTCAAGGCCAACAGCCAGAATTTTCACGGAGGTCTCTGTTGAAAGCATGAATTTATTTCCACAAACTTTTGAAAACATACTTTTCATGAAGGTTGCGTTTTGTACGTTGTTACGGTTACGTGCATCTGCTTTTCATGTTTCATCAGTGATTTCCATCTGGGTTGTAAGGCATGACATCTATAAATATTATTTGTATATAAAAAGCTCTCAGTACAGGCAAACTCTTACTCGATTTTGAATGAAAAACATACACGAGCATAGATTTCAGATTAATACCCCAGGTTTTCCAAGGAATTCGTGAAATCAATTTTGAAAATTGCAATTTACCAGAATGTTTATATAAGGACGTGCATCATGCTGCATTCGCAGATATATATCGAATAAAACGAACAATACGTAATAAGGACGAGGAAATCTTCGAGCATGAAATAAGATTAGTGTTGTGGACGTTGCCATGCGAGCTAATAGATATTAAGTATATGGGATTTCTTTTAAAAGCAATAACGGACATGTGCCATTGCACTGATAATCCCGCTGTACGATTTCACCTTATACGAGATAGGCCTCTTGTACTGCATGCTGTCAACAAATGGCAAAGTTTTAATGGATTACTAGTTTTAATTATAAACGCACCGCAGCTCAAATCATGTCAAAAACCCGAGCTGGATTAACCATTACAGTGATGACGTCAAATTGATAGCAATGGGATTTGCACCCCAATCCATGAATCCCATGCAGTGCCAAGGAAAATATTTCATCTTATTATTATTATTTTTTTATTATCAAAACTGATTAGCATGCATGAATCAATTACTTGTGAGCACAAACAAACAGACAAATACATGCACTACATACATTATTAATGAAGAAAACACCATCATCATAAAAACTACTCCAGATTTGTAAACTTCGGAAAGTAGAAAGGGGTGATCCATAAATTATGTCACACTTTTTTGCCTCTTTTTAAACACCCCCCACCCCTTTGTCACAAATTTTA
>JAQGBW010002737.1:0-18664 GCA_034698625.1 Julus scanicus
CATCGTCTGCCGTTTTCATCTCTCTTCCTATTGGTCGGATAGAAACTGTTTCTATTTTCTTATGTTGCCTTATGTTTCCCTATACGTGTCGAAATCGTCTTCTAGTGACGTCAAAACGACATAGCATATACATAACGTTCAAGTGTGCAGGAGCCTTAAGGGCTTCCATTTTATTCAGACTGGACTCAAGGAAGTGTTGCCAGCGCCACCTTACCATTTCAGAAAATGTCCTTAGGAAAAATGATTAAAAAAAACCTATAGAATAGTTAGTCATCGTGGGATCCCAAATATACTGGTAAGCCCAAGCAACTGTTCCTTTACCCAAATCCTCACCCAGAAAAAAAAAAGAAGAGGGGCACGGGTCCAATAAGATGTCCGACCGATTTCACAGCCATCAAAGTTCAAATATTTGAACAGGATGAACCCGAGCGTGAAATGGGCCCGACTTTTGCACGCTTTGGCAGCCAAATGATCGCCGGGTAGGGTTCCCCTCCATTCGTCACGGGAATCTCAGCAGACGTTTTAATTGTCCCCACTTGGCCCTGGCACAATGGCGGAGGACAAGGACGACGCTGCCAAATGCCAGTTCGAATCTGTTCGACTTCATTTAATCGGAATAAGCCGGGTCCAAGCCCTCGTTAGCAGCGGGGAGGGCGCTCGAGTGCCTCATCATTACGTGTTTGTTGAGCATTCATGACCCCCACCGGCTTCAATGCATGATACCCTCGCTCGCTTATGGGATTTCTACCGTGAAATTTAATCAATCCAAACGGGCGCGTATTTACCCCCAGCTTAATGTACTCGCGCTTGAGGGGGGGGTAGCGAGAACGAAAATGCTTATTCATTCGAATTTCGAAGAAACCGGGATATGCGAATCGCCAGGGGTTAAAAACTCCAGAGTTTACAATCCACGTTTTTAATCGTTGTTGTCGTCATCCCATATTATAAGCAGGAAATGACGACAACAACAACAACGAGAAAAACGTGCAGTGTGAATCAGGCCTCAGCAATGCTGATGTCACCTTGTACAATTAAGACTCACTTATACGAAACATGTAGTTATACAACCAATTTCTTGTTCCCCGGCAAAACTCCATTTAACCCTGTGTATAATTTTGGCCGACACTCATTATTATCCTTTTTATGAACGTTTTTGCTTGGCATGCCTATATCCTGGGTTGTCGGCGAAATGGGAAACAAAGTGTCGACTCTTATTATTAGCATTTTTATTACCTCGATGTTGTCATTGCCTGCATGCATCATTGAAAGTACAGAAACGGTTTAGGTCCACTTTGCCGACACCATCTCGCCGACTCATTATTTTAATTTTGTTTAAATAAGGTGATACATTTTTTTGCCTAACGTTACCTGGGTGGTCGGCGAGATGGGGATAGCATTTTGGCCGACTCTTTATTATTATCATTTTTATGAACGTTTTTGCTTAACATATCCTGGGTTGTCGGCGAAATGGGAAACAAAGTGTCGACTCTTATTATTAGCATTTTTATTACCTCGTTGTCGTCATTGCCTGAATGCATCATTTAAAGTACAGAAACAGTTTAGGTCCACTTTGCCGACACCATCTCGCCGACTCATTATTTTAATTTTGTTTAAATTAGGTGATATATTTTTTTGCCTAACGTTGCCTGGGTTGTCGGCGAGATGAGGATAGAATTTTGGCCGACTCTTAATATTATCCTTTTTATGAACGTTTTTGCTTGGCATGCCTATATCCTGGGTTGTCGGCGAAATGGGAAACAATGTGTCGACTCTTATTATTAGCATTTTTATTACCTCGTTGTCGTCATTGCCTGAATGCATCATTTAAAGTACAGAAACAGTTTAGGTCCACTTTGCCGACACCATCTCGCCGACTCATTATTTTAATTTTGTTTAAATTAGGTGATATATTTTTTTGCCTAACGTTGCCTGGGTTGTCGGCGAGATGAGGATAGAATTTTGGCCGACTCTTAATATTATCCTTTTTATGAACGTTTTTGCTTGGCATGCCTATATCCTGGGTTGTCGGCGAAATGGGAAACAATGTGTCGACTTTTATTATTACCATTTTTATTATACCTCGTTGTCGTCATTGCCTGAATGCATCATTTAAAGTACAGAAACAGTTATGGTCCACTTTGCCGACACCATCTCGCCGACTCATTATTTTAATTTTGTTTAAATAAGGTGATACATTTTTTTGCCTAACGTTGCCTGGGTTGTCGGCGAGATGAGGATAGAATTTTGGCCAACTCTTTATTATTATCATTTTTATGAAAGTTTTTGCTTGACATGCCTATATCCTGGGTTGTCGGCGAGATGGGAAACAATGTGTCGACTCTTATTATTAGCATTTTTATCACCTCGATGTTGTCATTGCCTGCATGCATCATTGAAAGTACAGAAACGGTTAAGGTCCACTTCGCCGACTCATTATTATAACTTTGTTAAGATGATACATTTTTTTTTGCCTATAACGTGACCTGGGTTGTCGACGAGATGGTGATATAATTTTGGCCGACGCTCATTATGTACAGAAACGGTTTAGGTCCACTTAGCCGACACCTATCTCGCCGACTCATTATTATAACTATTGATTAAGATGATACATTTTTTCCCTAACGTGACCTGGGTTGTCGGCGAGATGATGATATAAATTTTGGCCGACGCTCATTATGTACAGAAACGGTTTAGGTCCACTTTGCCGACACCCATCTCGCCGACTCATTATTATAACTTTGTTAAGATGATACATTTTTTTTGCCGTACGTGACCTGGGTTGTCGGCGAGATGAGGATAGAATTTTAGCCGACGCTCATTATGTATTATCATTTTATGATAGTTTTTGCTTAACATATATCCTGGGTTGTCGGCGAAACATGATCTAATTTCGAACACTTCAACACTATAACAATTTAGAAATGGTTCAAGGCGGTATAACACAGGGTGTAAACACGGTCACAAAGTTACGTTCGTTGTGTTTGGTTTACGATCACACCTAATTAAGCACACAACCTGGTTAGGAATTTCCCTCCATGTTGCCCCTGCGGGGTCGAGTCATTCCCATGGACACACGGGGTCAGGTAAGGTGTTCCAAAATAAGAATATACTTGATCCTGATGGGATGGTCACTATATGATATACCCGAAGAGCAGGTGCGCGTGACTGGCAGCCATTTTGAGGGGTAAAAAAAAGAAAACTGAAAAAAAAGCGTACCGATCCACCTTATAGCCATCATAACAATATCTGTCAACTAATTGGGTGGCATTCCCTTTTTTTGACGTTGACGTCCGAGTGAGGGGTCATCCGAGTGGAAACACGGGGAATGTCAGGGTGTGATAGGTGCGGGGATGTCACCCTCAACTACTGTCAACAACAACATGTCCGCCAACTACAGCGCTTCGGGCCCACAATAAATCGTGAGAATGTATTAAATATATCGTTGCTCTTGCATATCTAGATTTTCCTCGTTTCTGCTTTTTTATATTCTCATCTGACCAGCTTGGTCCGCCATTTTGGCCATTTGACACAAAAAAAATTCGTTTTTTTCAAACTACACAAAAAAGTAAATCTTCAATTTTATGGCTATTTGCATTCTTTTGTTGCTTTTTTACCACATTCATAGGGATAAAATATAATATAAATTGCATTTATTACGTTATCATGAATTTTATAAGGGGGTTTTATGCCCTCCTTTCAAAAAATGTTAAATTTCAGATATTCTGACAGTCATGAATTATTCTGTTTTTCACGAATAGAAATCCTAAACTGAATTTAATCCATTCGATATGAGGTTTAAGTTCAGCAGAGACGATGAAACTGATGTGAAACGGTTAACGGCTGTGAATCGGCTTACGCGGCGGGGTAACGGCTTACAAGAAGTTTTCATAAAACGAGAAATAAACCTTATAACAAGCCCAGTCGTTTTTTTGTATTTTATGTATGTAGTTGCCGAACAAAAAATGATTCAGCAGAGACGATGAAACGGCTGTGAATCGGCTTACACGGCGGAGTAACGGCTTACAAGAAGTTCTCATAAAGCGAGAAATAAACCTTAACAAGCCAGTCGTTTTTTATATTTTATGTCTGTATATATAGTTGCAGAAACAAAAAATGATTCAGCAGAGACGATGAAACGGTTAACGGCTGTGAATCGGCTTACACGGCGGAGTAACGGCTTACAAGAAGTTTGCATAAAACTAGTCATAAACCTTAACAAGCCCAGTCGTTTTTTTATATTTTATGTCTGTATATATAGTTGCAGAAACAAAAAATGCTTCCGCAGAGAAGATGAAACGGCTGTGAATCGGCTTACGCGGCGGGGCAACGGCTTACAATAAGTTTTCATAAAACGAGTCAAAAAACAAGCCCAGCTGTGTTTTTATTTTATATGGCTATAGTTGCTGAACAAAAAATGATTGTAAATAATATTTGGAACGACCAAATATTTTAGAATATTACATTTTCTAAACGGTCAAGCAATAGATTTCTAAAATGTGTTCAGTGTTCCAAATGGGGTAATTTATCTTTCACGGTATAATTCCAAAATGGCCGCGCCCTCTTTAAATCCTTTGGAATAAAAGAAAACAGCCCTTTGGTGTTGGTTACTACCGGAAATGCAGTTTAAGTGTTGGGTCTCCTTTTTAGGGCTAGTAGTTTTATGGTGGTTACTAAGGCAGTGTGCCGAGGAAGAGTAAAGCTAGCGGTACGGCTAATTTGAGTCTCCCTTCAGCGCCGCCCCGATTCGAAGCTGTCTGTCTGCTGATTTCTCGCAGTTAAATGGGGGCTAAATGGTAGTTAAACGCCGTTTGTCACGGCTTAAATATACAGACCGTGGCGCTAAACAGAAGGGCATTCATCAGCGGCCCGCCCCTCTGCCTCCGCGGCGTCTTGAAAGGAGCTGCTGCTTGCAACGGAGGAGGACAGCCCGTTTTACGACGCTTCCAACAATGGTCGTATAAAAACAAGCAACGTGTTTATAGAGACCCAAAAACAGGCAAAATGTGGGGGATAATAGCCTACAACTTGGGATGACCCCTCCTGTCCTGTCCAACTTCCAACACATTCATCCCCTTTCCAAGTTGTACATGGGTGTCTTTTTCTGAATATAAGGTCACTCTTGTCAACACTTTTGAGTCCCACAATCGAAAAGTGTGAACATGTTATGATGAATGCTACATGTACTATGTGCAGTCATCGTGTAGTACACAAAGTCAATTTGCAGTCACTAACATTTGAATTCTAACTTAGCTAAGTGGAAACTAGCAGAACATCTACAGGAAAAATTTAAGGACCCTTTGATAACCCTTAAATTTCCAAAGACCCCACGAGTGAAAAAAATATATAGGGCCATATTCATATTACAATACAGAAATTATCTAAGTACACATACAAAAATATACAGTACACTAACAAATATATACAGTAAAAGTATATGGACATAAAGAAAGTAGACACGTATATGGAGATATCTAGTCATACATTCGCATACATATATGACCACTTACAATACAGTATACCTGTCTAAAAGCATATATACGCTTGGTACCAGTGAAAAATATGCTTTTAGACAGGTTCATTTTACACACGGGTTACCCAGTCTGACTCGGCACATTTTATGCTTTTAGACAGGTTCACTTATACACGGGTTACCCAGTCGGGACCGGCACATTTTACGCTTTTAGAGAGGTTATTCATTTATACAGGATACATTTTGACAGGTTCTACTTTATGTCCATATGCATGTCGAATTTGTTCGTAAAATTCCCCATATACATGTTACATGTACACAGTCAATGTGTCAAACTAGTCATTTCACAAAATAACTGACCTAATCAGTCATTTTACAAAACGACTGATTAGGTCGGGTATGTTGTAAAATGACTAGTATTTGCAGTTTTTTTTTTTACAAAATGACTGAAAATTTAGCTTGATTATTTATTTGACTTATTGCCTGGGTAGGTTAGGTTATTACTAATCGTGTGTCATTATGTGACCAGTCATTTTGTACAATGCCTGTACAATGATTGGCTGTAACATATGTACTATGTATATTGTTCCAGAATCTAAATTTCATCTTTTGAATTAGTACATCGAGTTATGTGTTTGACAAACAAGCAAAAATCATAAATTTGGTCAATACCGTTACAAAAACTAATGCCTGATTATAGCAAAACTCGTATTTGTAAAAATGGTCTTCTGCATGAGTATAGTATGACAAGTCCACAAAATGGAGAGAATTTTAATCCGAAGCGACACGATAGAGATCGGATTAATGGATGGAGGTGCCAAGGAGCTCCGTCCGTCCCCGGGCGCCTCAACTGACGGAGGCCCCGAGGGCCCACCTTTCCGTGCTCACGCATTCGCGGGGATTTCGTGATAAATGGACGGCAGGTTGAACGGCGACGTGGGAGGTCCTCGCTTTTATTATCGAGTCAATGCACGCGACAAATGCTGCCATTTTTTTTATTCCTGTTTTGTTTGAAAAACATAGCAGTTAATAAAAACGCCAAAGCGACTTGTTTCGAGAGGCCTGCGCTAATTGTGCGCCTCCTTAACAACGTTGGTAGCCGACATGCTGCAAGAACGATCGGAATGCTCATTTCCACATTTTACGCCAAAAATTTTATATCCCAGTTTTGATTTTTTGGTGACTGGATCAGCGAGGTTGTTGACGGTCACGTATTAGCTTCATTTCCCCAATGGTTAATGCGAAATTTCATGTTTGAGATTTCAAAAAACCCAATTAAAACAGAACATGGTTTTTTACTGAAAATACCATCAAAAAACTGTGCTTGACCACAGTTGACAACAACTTATAATTTTCCCAGAAGAAAAGGAGATGTTGACATATAATGAACACATGCACGTGAACTGTTTTGCATGACATGGGTTGTTTTTTTGGAAATATATGTTGCAAAAGTGCCGCGTTCGTTATAAAATATTAAATATTGTTGACAAATTCACATGACAAGACAAGGGTATAGTATTTTCTTAAATTATTTAAAATTTTCACTGATTCAATATATTCCAAGTGGCTTTTCATGTTCCACCCCATATATAGTCACAACATTTTATACCGAAAATGTTAGAGGATGTCATGTCGATATCTGGGCCCTTTTTTATACACTTTTAGTTGAAAATTGTAAACCAAAATTTCATGCATGGAGCTAATAACTATAGGATTGAAAAAAGGGTAATTCCCTGTTTGGCAGCTGTATGTGCACATATCTGGTCATGAACCTGTCTAAATGCATATTTTTTACTGGTCCAAAGAATATGCATTAAGACAGGATCTACATTACGAAGAAAAACCGCACAGCTTGAGTACCACAAAGTCTATGGAATGTGAAAACGTAGCCTTGAAAAAGGCTTGTATGCTTCTGAGAAGGAACTTGGCCCTGGGGTCACGGAGTATAAATTGGAAGAAATGCTTCTGCGGCGCTACCACTTAAGAACTTTCCGATTTTAATGCATACCTGCATGGAGCATGAGGTCTACTCACGATCTGGCAGGGGGTTCCGCCGTCCCCAGGGCAGGTATTTTTTTCTCAAACGTTTCGATGAGATTCTTCTATCTACCCCGTTCAAGTTTGGCATGTTTGGATTTTTTTTTTTTTTTTTTTTTTTGAGTATATGTACTAATAAGTGTAGTACAGATCTTAAGAAAAACATTGTCCTACCTTGCCCTGCTCCTTGTCGAAATCCAGTTCTCTACTGCCGTTCAGATCACTGTTGTAGCCATTGGAATTCTGGTTGAACATCAACTGAAGGTTAGTACCGGTAGCAACGAATGCCTGGAAAGTCGAAAAATATAAATGGTCTGTAAATTCAGTTTATGACAGATATTAACATGTTGATGAAATTTAGATTGACAAAATATGATGAGGATAAAATATTTGCTTTAATATACGCTGAGTCATAAAAAAGTAGAACCCAATAAAAACCACACAACTTTGTGAAAAATGCTTCCATTTAAATGAAATTTGGCATTTGCATAGGAACAAAAGTGAATTATAAAATGTGTTCAAAATGTTCTATGGTGGTTTTTACACATGCCCGGAGTCTGACACGCCATTCTTTGATTGACGAATTGATTATATGCTGGTCGAATTCAATCCAAGTTTTCTTAATTCGTAGTTTCAAGTCTTCGATATTATTAATCTTGGATTTGTAAACCTTTTCCTGGAGAACTCCCCAAATTTTGTACTCCACTGCATGGATTCCAGTTCAGACTGTTTGGTGGCCAGTGGTTGGGTTCGATGAACTGTGGCTTTTCCTGTTGGGGCAGTTCAACTGTTTTTTTTTTGTTGTTGAAAAACGAAAAAATCCGAGATTTGTCGCATGTCCGGAAGGAAATTTTTGTTCCTACACTATTGTTCTATGAAAGTGACAAATTTCATTTAAATCGAAGTATTTTTCACGAAGTTGTGATTTTTTTATTGGGTTCTACTTTTTTATGACTCACAGTGTATGTGTTAAATCTATACCTTTATTATGAGCCGAAATTTATGCAATTCTTCAATTTTCTCTTGGATATATCATTCTACAACTATTTCGCAAGTGTCACATGAGTACGCTCACTATAATGCATTAACACAAGTTTTACATGCAGTGTGTAAACAAATAGAAGGAATATAGTGTTGACAACTGAATTTCTAACATGTCGAAGGGTCCCTTGATTCTATGAAAACTCGAGTATGTTTTTCTCCGAAATAAACAGAATATTCTGATTATTTCGATTTTACTAAACTTGTTAAATTACCATGCACAGTATAAAGTGCCGCCAAATTAGCATAAAACTATAAATTCTGACATGTTCACATCAGTGCACGAGAACGTTTTTTGTTTGTTCTCCACGAGGTTACTTTTTGCATGTTTCTTAACAAATTAAGGATTAAACTCTCCAGTGTAAAATATGTATAATTCCATGGTTGAATCAATTACCAAAAATAAAATTCAAATTACAGTAAAATAAATATCTGTGTGAAAAGATGTCTGCAAAATGTTGGCAGCGCCATAACTTTAAATTTTTAAAACCCCTTTAAAAGTTGGCTATAAAACTTATGAATATTTATTTTACTATATCTGTAGGTTAATTAGTCGGCAATTAGGACGTTGTTAGAAATAACATGTAAACTTGATGTGCTTAACCATGCATGCATGTCCATGTCCTGTTTGTTAAATTTTGTGTTTTCTATATTTCTCCAAATATAGGCACAACATAAAAATTCATTAGTTTTCATGTTCCCTGTTGACTCCAAACTAACATCATGCATACCAGGAGAATAATTACATGACAAGGAAGGGAATGTTACTGTCAATATTTGCAATCAAATTATCAGATATCACATTTCATGATATACCTGATAAGCTTTTCAATGTTTACAAGGGTATACCGAAATGTTAAACCTTTGGTATTGACTCAAGCTTGACATTTGCGTTTATGAATTTCACAACCAGGGTGACTATGTCATGATGTTATGCTGTTTATACAATATTTCGAAAAAATATCTTGGTATATATATATATATATATATATATACAAGATAATATCAACGCGTAGATAAAGGTGCAAATATTGCATTCATGCATATTAAAAAAAAACAACTCCCAGACCTTTCTAAACACTATTTTGCACATGCAGGATTTTTAAAACATTTATAAGTATACTTACAATGTCAGTGTGTCCTTCTCTGCATGCATTTTGGAATCGCACTTGTCTTTCTTCTAATGGTCTATCGCGGTATCCAGTGTAACGTACCTATATATACAAAAAGAGAACAGGTATTAAAATCTGGAAAATAAAAGCCCTTACATTTTTTATATAAACAAGTGTATATTCTGCAAATATTTCTTCAAATGATTTTACCAATGGAACATTTTTCTCTCAAAGTTTAAGGTGTTTTTTTTGTGCTTATCAGTGCATGTTACAGAAAACTTGGAAAACTCCTATGTTTCAAAGTTTTACATGTTATAATTCGAACATGTTTATATTTATCATTGTTTAAAACTTAGAAAGTTGTATATACTGCATGTTATGTATATGCATATTAACACGTGTGAATAATATAGTCTAAGTTTTAAACAATGACAAATATAAAATTTTCTTATTATTAAACAATGACAAATATAAAATTTTCTTATTATTAAACAATGACAAATATAAACATGTTCGAATTATAACATGTAAAACTTTGAAACTTATCATTATTTAAAGGAAAATAATCTAATGATGCGTTTCCACGTGAGATTATGGCCCATATATATACCACATGCATGCAGTTGCTCAACAAACTGCAACTCAAGCTTTCTCTCGTCTATATAAGCTGCATCTCAAGCTTAAGCTAAAGCTTGAGATGACACACATTTGGCTGTCTTGAGCTCGTTTTGTCATTTAGTTCTGTGCAGCATGCATGGTATGTACCTGGGACTTGAGTCACAACTCAGTTGAGTAACTGTGGTAAGGGGGTAATTCTCGCGAGTTACTCGTCACGCATCTTATGTACATTCCACAAAAATTCCGAAACTTAGCTTTAAACATTAATAAACCCTAAACAAAGGCATTTCGACAGCTGCTCTCAAAATTCGAACATGGTTTGTATTTTTCGAACACTTTGAGAACTGCTATAGCATCTTGAGTTTCTCACGTGGAAAAGCATCTTTGAGGATAATTCGCAATGGAATTAAGCCTATGTAATGCAGCAATATGCGAGATTTTAAACTTGAATGAAATCTAGTTATAAAAAAAACCTGTATTTTACTTAAATTCATATATTTAGCCAAAATGTGTGCTTTCGTGAATTATATAAATGCATAATCAATTTAAGATTATATATTTGTTTAAATTATATACATGTGCACCAGATTTCTAATAGTACACGGGTACAAGGAATGGTTGTAGCGAAGAACCAGACATGTCTCTTCAAGGGATGCATGTGCATGGAAGCCATTGATGCCAACATGCATGCAATATATGAAATTCTCTTGTATATGTATATATATACTTCTATAAAAAAACACTGGTAGTATATATATTCATCATGTTTCACTAGCTCATGTCTTTCCACCTGCCGTTGCAATTTTTGAACGTGCTGTTTATTTACATGTTTACATTTCTCAGCAGGCTATTTGCCATTTGGATGCGAAGTGAGCAGTGATGATAAACTGATGTCGACAAATTAGCCTTTCTGTGATCTGTGTTCGATTCAGTTTTCAACAACTTGAATTTTATAATAAGATTAGTCCAGATCTGTATACTAGATATGGCTGCCAAACTCGTTTAGGCCAGATCTAAAAGATATTTTGCAAAGGGACACTTGCCATGGAACTTTTGAAGAATTTCACATGAAGCTATATATATATACATATATAGCTAAAATATTGGAATAAATTCTATTTCCAATTTTCTAACCTATACCTCAAATATTTTTTGTACTATTTAATAGTACTTTTTATAAGAAAAATATAGTCCATATATATATAATAGAGGGTTCCCCCACAAATAAAATATTCAACTTCCCTGACTTTTCCAGGTTTTAAAAATATTGTCACTGACACACTGCTTTAAATTGCAAGAGCTATAAAGATAAAAGCAGAAAAATCGGATTTTTAATCCTGAAAAATGCAAATTTACTGCAGAAAATTCGGATTTTTACTGAAGAAAATTTGCATTTTTACCACAGAAAAGTTAGATTTTTACTGCAGGAAAATCGGATTTTTATTCCCGAAAAATGCAATTTTACTGCAGAAAATTCGGATTTTTACTGAAGAAAAATTGCGTTTTTACCACAGAAAAATCGGATTTTTATTCCCGAAAAGTGCACTTTGAGAACTGAAGAAAAATTGCATTTTTACCACAGAAAAGTTAGATTTTTGAGTTAGATCTTGAGTTTCTCTCACGTGGAAAAGCATCTTTGATCTTTGAGTCTAATTCGCAATGGAATTAAGCCTGTTATTAATTCGTATATTTTTACTGAAGAAAACTTGCATTTTTACCACAGAAAAGTTAGATTTTTACTGCAGGGAAAAGTCGTATTTTTATCCCCGAAAAATGTAATTTCACTGCAGAAAATTCGTATTTTACTGGACAAAATTGTATTTTTACCACAGAAAATCAGATTTTAAAGCGGAATAATCTGATTTTTAATACCGTTCAAAAAGGGCCGAAATAGACCGTTCCAAATGCGAAAATTACCATCACTAGTAGAAAACCTTATTAAGGCTAATGACTTTACCCTCATTCTGTGCATATATGGTGTCCAAAGTCCAGCAAAGCTGAACAATTTTTATATTATATTTCCCTGACTTTTTCCAAAATTTTACATTTTTCCCTGACTTTTCCAGGTCTTTCCAACTTTCCTGACTATGCAGGTTATCCAGGTCTGGGAGAACTCTGCATGTATACTATGCTTATACAGTGCTACTATTTTTGTTTCAACAAATATAAGCTTTGACTGCATATATATATGAAGACAAAGAAATTCCACCATTTGTATATAATGGACCTTATTGAATGATGCATGAGCCTTTTGATAAAGACGATTCATTCGAATCCCGCAATTACTATTATTTCTGAAAACAAGAATATTGTCAGTTTCATGTTGACTTTAACACAATTATGTTCAGTTGGTGTACCAAACACCTTTTTGAAGTATCACGACATGCAGGCAGCCCCAGGCCCTTAGTTAGGATCGAATTTTATTGTTAGGTTTGTTACTTTTATAGTGGTCTTAAAACAGAGCAATGTGGGTCCGTTTTACAGCCCGTATATATATATACTGCAACATGCTGTAAAACGATTTTAAGACCACGAGGAACGTCGAGCTTCAGGCTGTGCTGAAACTGAAAAAGGGCACCGTGCTGAAATATGCCTATAAAGCTCGCTCAGCATGAACAAAGTCACTGCCTTTTATTTGCCTTGGACCCTTCAGGGTCTTTTTTGTAAAATGTTAGGCGACATTCTTGTAGGTTCCAAAGGGGACATTTTGCAATGTTTTAAAAAAAACAATTTTAGGATGACAAATATACAGATTATACATCTATATTTTTGGTATACAGTTTACTGTTAAAATTCTAACTACATGTATGCAGAAAATTCCACATACATGTTTCATACATGAAATAATCTGTAGGAATGTGTATACACTGTGCATGCATGGTATATTAACACACAAAGTTGCATGCATGCAAGTTTGGTTAGTTCATGGAAAATGTAATAAATTCTGAGTTTTTAAAAATGATAATTTCATATAAGCTATAGCTTAGAAAGCATTTTTCAAAATTTATTCATTTTTCAAAATCTCCCCTTTACCATGTTTTTCTTAAATAGGTCAGCGTTTAATTTTACGAGTTTAAAAACGGTTTTTTTTAACAAATGAGTCATTTTCTTAAAAACATATATTGCTTTTGCTCGTTTGATAACAGCGAAGGTCATTTCAAGTTTTCACGTGTTGATAAGAAAGTTTGCATCGTATAAATAAATGTACTATAAACATGTAGTGACAGAATACAGAAAGGAAAATCAACCTGCATTTCGGAAATAATTTGGAAACAGAATTTTTTAACAAAATATATACAACCCGTCTGGAGTCACAGATTAATTAATTCCGTTGTACATTTTGTGTCAGCTATGCGAAAGTAAATATTTTCTGTTGAATTTCCCTGATTATTCCGTATTTTTCACACTAAATTCCCTAAATATTCTTAATTGCTTAAATGTCGCTTAATTGGATTATGGAGACATCCTGAAAGTGCTTAGTAACAGAAACATGTTTGCACAAATTTCGCAGGAAATGTGTCAAAAGACAATTCCTGAAACAGGTTGGCGAATGTCACGTGGTTTTGCAACAACTTACATTCGTATAATTAGTCACTGTAATTAATCATTTTAGTCCATATTTCCTGTATAGGACAAAACGAGACTTAACCCTGTATTATACAATTGCTCAAATCGCATGAGCTTGAAACTGAGCTGAGTCAAGTCATATATATGCTTATCACAGCTTCCCAGCAAAATGGACAAGACGAGCTCAAGACAGCCAAATATGAGACTTAAGCCTGACATGCAGCTTAAAAGAGGTCAAACCTGACCTGCAGTTTGGTGAGCAACTGTGGTAAGGGCCTTACTCAAATCATATGAGCTTGAGACTGAGCTGTGTCTTAAGCCATAGATGCATACCACAGCTGCACAGAAAAATGGCCAAGACGAACTCAAGACTGACAGGACAACCAAATATGAGACTCAAGCATGAGTTTGCGCTTGAGATGAAGCTTGGAAGAAGCATAACTTCAGCTGCAGTTTTTGACGATGGCAGTTTATTTTGCAAATGTCCCCAAAAATCCAGGAGTGGATTTGTGACAAATATGTTCGAGGTTCTTAACAAATCTATATAATATTTGTGAAATTTCAGAAAAAATTTCAACATGAATGTTGAACATGTTTCGTATATATCAAATTATCATGTTAAATTGCATTGCTCCCATACGTGAAACTCGTTGAATACATGTGCAAGTGTTCGGGAATCGACACATACACAACACGTTGCGACATCAGACGTGTTGCAAAGACGTTGTGTTCGTAGCATTCCGAACATGCTGACATTCCAACAAGCTGATAGCATAATGTGCGTATGCGGCACCACTCGTTTATCAGGTCCAAAGAACACGTTTAGGAAGCGTTCACCATGCATGGGTTTACAAAAGAACATGGACCAAGGGATGGATGGGCGTGTTCCCGCCTTAAACTCTGTAGCACACACAATCCGCACGTGCAAATTGGAGAACACGTTCTTGTAATTTGTCGACATGTGTTCCACTACGCGTGTATATCCATTGCAGCAGCTTTCATCACGTTATATATCCAACATTCCCGTTTAACAAGCGAACACCTCAAGATCTCTCATCTTTCCGAACAAGTGGGAGACGATGAGAAAAAAAAAAAAAAAATGTGCGAAGACAAAAAAAACATGAAAAATGGATGTCTTACCTCACTCTCTCTGCTGAGACGACGAAATAGTTCCTCGGATTCGAATTTTCCCTTCTGATCCGGGACCACTTTCGGCATTTTGAATAGAAAACGCGGCTTCTGCTCGTATAGGGGAAGTGCATCAAATGGCAGCATGTTCACTCTGGCTCTGGCATTCATGGCAAAGCTGGCCGAATCTCGGCCGCGGCGTCCAGCTCCTGCGGGCACCTTCGCTCCCCATATTTGGGCATTGAGGGGCGGGGCATGTGCGTCTTTGAGGCGGGGCCATGGCGCCCGTCTAACCAATGGTCGGCCAGGAACTCCAGATCATTGGACACCCGGAATGGGGGAGGGGCTTTGGCACACTCAGAGGCTGTGCTCAAAAGATTGTTCGTGTGTTTAATCGAAAAAGTGGTAGATAGCATCCCCGAAGCCGATTTTTCAAATATAGGAAGCTGATCTTTGACACCGCCATTTTATTACACATAGGTGCCGTTTAAACCTTAGTAGCCTAAATAATGCATATCATTCCATGCATGGAATTACAATGACATTCCAGCATCCTGAAGCTGATAAGCCTCAGGCATGAATCGACCATGTGGGACTTAGAATTTTTTTTTTGATTTTTGCTTCCTCATTGTATTTACATAAAATTGAATATGGCGTCATAGCCCAAACATTGCACATATTCACACATCAAGTATTCAGTTAAATATTGTGTAAATTTTAACGAAACAATCTGTTAATTTGACTGAAATATTGTATGGATTTTGGCCAAATATTCGGTTAATTTAAGTAAAATGTTGTGAAAATTTTAGACAAATTTTCGATCAATTTAAGTGGAATATTGAATGAATATTAGCCAAATATTCTGTTAATTTTAGATAAATATAGGGTAAATTTTAGTTGAATATTAAGTCAATTTGAGTCAAATATTAGGACAATTTAAGTAAAATGTTGGGAAAATTTTAGCCAAGTTTTCGATCAATTTAAGTGAAATATTGAATACGTTGGAGTTAAAATAATTGCTAACTGAAAGCCTAGGTGGCTGGAATGCCATAGACATAGTATGGAATTCCAGCCTCACAAGGCTGCATGTGCAGCTATGAACTTATTTGAAAAAATTGCGTTTCCAGCAGTGTTGGGCATAATTGAGTGCATTGAATGAATTCGAGTGGCGAGTAACAGAGTTCTGAGTACAAAAGTATAAACTGAGTATAAAATTAATCAAGACTTAAAAGTACATTGTATAATCGATTATAATCGATATTGTGAGTATAAATGTTATTGGGTATTATAGTAATCTGAAATTATGAGTGCCCATGTAATAAGTGTTGGGCAAATTGTACTCATGTGTAGGAGTACTGATTACGATTACAGTGGAATCATACTCTATAGTTTAAGTTGAGTACATGTAATCAGTTGTCATATGAAATGAGTAATCAAACTTAGGCAGAACTACTGAATATGAGTACCTGCGGAATCATTGAAATCATACTTCATAGTAAGAATAGTATTGTAATCAGACTTGGATAATCAGTACTCATGCATATGAGTACATATGCATTATCGTTACTCAAATTGCTCAATTATTTACTTAAAAGTATTTCTATTTGCACTCGATTACTACAGTACATTGGTACTCAATTTCAGATTACGTTAATACTTCTAGTTTTAGACTAAGTGAATACTCATGATGCAAGGGAGTTTGTAATCACCCGTTGTGAGTACATTTTTTGTAATAGAGTGCATTGCACTCATACAATTGCATTCAATTACTTTTGTACATTTTGTATTCAAATTAATCTTTGTACTCAGTCATCTTTAAATCGTTACTCAAATTCGTCCAATGTACTCAATTACTGCCCAACACTGCATGTAATTGAGTAGAATTTATCCAAGTCTGATTACGTGACACTAGTACTTATTTCATGATTACCAATTAAATGTACTCTACTCGTACTATGATTCTGCTGTATTCGTAATCAGTACTCCTATACCCATGACTACAATTTGCCCAACTCTGAATTATATAATACATGGACTTTTAAAAGTCCTGCACTTGTATCATTTATGTATTGCATCAGGCAAATGAATAACTTTTCGAAATTCGTAATCCTTTCTAAATTAGACTGGAAGTTTTCCTTAGAATTTTCCATAACTGATAGATCGTCACATTATATCAGTGATGAAATCCCACTGGTTTTAGAAATGGCATCAAAGATCTCAGCTTTCCAGTCTCATCATGCTCTTCATTGGTGGGGCCATCTAGTAGCGCTTAGAGGCAACAATGGTCTTTATGGAAAAGCTCGCTTTATGTAAGATCACCAAAATATATTGACAATTAAGTACTCTGATAGAAATTTGCAATTTGGAGCTAAGCCTTGTTTTTTATTTCCCAAAATTCACAAATTTTCCCTGTTTGTAAACAAATTATCTACACGTTGAGTCATAAAAAAGTAGAACCAAATAAAATCACAACTTCGTGAAAAATGCTTCGATTTAAATTAAATTTGGCACTTACATAGATCATCAGTGTAGGAACAAAAATGAATTATAAAATGTGCTCAACATGGCTTCCGGTGGCCTTTACACAAGCCCCGATTCTAACGTGTCATGCGAATTCGATTATACGCTGGTTGAGTTCAATCCAAGTTTTCTTAATTCGTAGTTTCAAGTCTTCGATATTATTAATCTTCGATTTGTAAACCATTTCCTGGAAAACTCCCCAAATTTTGTAGTCCACTGGATTCAAGTCCGGATTCCAGTTTCTCGAGCAAAGTGAGTGGGCGGTCTTGATGAAAAATGAAAAAATCCGAGATTTGTCGCATGTCCCGAACAAGTTATTTTTGTTCCTACACTATTTTTCTGTGTAATTGCCAAATTTCATTTAAATCGATACATATGTTTCACGAAGTTGCGATTTTTTTATATTGGGTTCTACTTTTTTATGACTCACAGTTTATAACTAATTTTCATCGGTTTGTTTGTTTGAATCGGCTTTTTTATCGGTTAACATTTTTCCAAAACAGATTTTCAAATAAAATACTCATGTTTCAAACATTTAATATAACAAAGAGAATTAGTTTACATGTTGTGCATTACTCATGAGATTTATATGCATCACTATATAATAACGTGTCATCTCTTAAACAGAAAAGATGCAGTTTTCAGAATTGCGTGATTATGTTTAGTGTTATAAACTCCCTATTTTAATAGTAATATACTAGAACTTTATACCCTATATTAATGATGGCGAATAAGTGAGTCTATCAAAACAGACTGGAAGCCAGATTAGGCATGGGTGATTATTCTACAGAATCGCATTTTCAACAACGCACGCATCCAGAGGGAATAATGCTTTTATAAAATGATTGAAAATCCCCATCGATTCCACAAATAACAAACTGTCGTGACATTAAATCACTCATCGGGTGCCATTCCACGTCCGAATGATCGACCACTGGGGCACCTGCAACGTTTGAAAATCTCCTTTGCTGAATTTGCATGTCTTTATTGCCATACGACATTTGTGGGCCCTTTCCAAATTGCCAAATTAGTTTAATAGAATGCAAGATTCGTTTAATAGAATGCAAGATTCGTTTAATAGACTGCAAGATTCGTTTAATAAACTGCAAGATTCGTTTAATAAACTGCAAGATTCGTTTAATAAACTGCAAGATTCGTTTAATAAACTGCA
>JAQGBW010002738.1:0-18650 GCA_034698625.1 Julus scanicus
CAGCATTTATCTTTATGGTGACCGGACTTGCCGCAATGAGTGCATTTTCTTGGGTCCGGTCCCCTACCCGAAGCCCCCCTGTCTACCGTTTATAGCAAGCACATCGCTTGCCTGATTGCCGACAGAATTACCCAAGTTCTGTTCGGCAAAACGCATGGTGTTTTCCTCAGCGATAAGTGATGATATTACCCAGGACGCCCTCCCATGTATCAATTTGATTTTAAGTGCGAATTCTGAGGGAAGGCCCATCAACATCTGAAACGCGAGGTCTTCATCCAGAACCTTTCGATCCACCTCTTCCAGTTGCGAGGCCATGGCTTCGACGCGGGCAATGTACCCCTCTACGGTCTCAGTTTGATTCATTTTGAGGAAAGCAAGCTGACACCGGAGTTGCCAGCGTCTTTCGTGAGATCCAGGCTCATAAGTTTGTTGAATGTGTTTGAGGATCTCGCAACATTGTGTCCTGGCAAAACCCTGGAAGAGGGTCTTCCGGATACCCGGAACGATGGTAAAATATATAGCCGAGGTCACCGCCTGACATATGTCATTACGCCTTTCGCGTTCGGCCACGGTGGCCGTTGCGGGCAAGGCGGTGACCGACCCCTCTGCATACTTGAGGAGGTCTTGATTTAGGCTTAATGGCGAACGCTACGACTTCCACGACGGTCATGATGACGGTGACTTTTACAGAGAATGGCCGCCAGCGGTCCGTGACAGGGACGCTGGCAGGGGTGGACATAGAGCCATGGCATCGTGATCAGTCGCCGGGGCGGAAGCGCCCGTAGGGATGGGCCACAGGCCGCGGACGAGGATTTTGGACAAACGGGAGAGGCGAAGAACAAATGCCAGGCCGTGGACGTGCGTTCCGGTAACCGTTTCTAACACAGGCGCCGGGAGACCATCCGGGCCGGGCTGGTGGAGCCCAACCGAGACCATTTGTTGAGGAGCAGCCATGGGTTCCACATTCACGGAACCGAGCCGGGCCGGCGGCCGAAGTCTGGGACGTGACTGACAATGAGCAAGCCAGCTGCATTGAACTGCAGGGAGACCATGCAGTAATCGTCGAATTGCCGGAAGGGGTTCACGACTTGCCGGAGGACTTTGTGTTTCCGGAACCGCAACCTCGGATTGTGTATTTGGCGCTGAATGCCACGATTAACCGTCGTCGCCGCCGGCAACAAGCTCAGCGGCGGGAGCGTGATCGCCAAGTGGCGAGACGCAACTTTTTGTTTACTCTAGCTCGGTCACGGAGTGCCCTTGTTTTAGGGGGTAAGTGTGACAATCCTCAGGAAGTCAAGGTTGAGACCCAGGAATGTAGCAAACCTGGAATCGTCAGGTATGTGGCAATCTTGTGTAATTGGGATGGTGGAAAGATCTAGAAGGTGGTGCAATCGCACCGGCTCTGGCTCGCCACCAGGGGTTGTGGATTATATAGGGCGAGCCTGGGCCTGTGTGGGGGCCTTGTTCTTGCGACTGGGGCCTAACCAGGTAGGTCAGCCGCTAGGGAAGAGTATATAAGTGGTGCGCCGCGTATCTTTTGTTACCTTTGAGGTCCTACAGTTAGTGGACCATTTTTGTAAGGCAAGTTGCCAGTTTGTTTTCCGTTCTTCAGTTCTGCATAATAAAGTTGTTTCATACAGTCCCGCGCTCGTGTGTATAATTATTACGTGCCCTGGTGAGTTAGGGCATGACAGTTGCTTTTATTTATTAAACATTCAAAACACTTACAATCTTGTAAATCCATGGTTAAATCACCCCATATTAATCTAAACTTGTTAATTTGCATTTTCAGATTATGAAGGGCCACACACCCGCACAGGTTGGTGGCCAATGTGAGAGTGTCGGCCAAAATTGAAGACCAAGATGGCCGACCCCCCCAAAAAGGTGACCAGATAACCGGTCCCAAAATCCCAGACTCAGGCAAGTCCCTTTCAGGATCGAAGAATGAAAATTCCCTTCGTGAATTAATCATTTAATTTAGATTTAATTCATTCTAAGATTGTTTTCTTCTCTTTTAGTTCTTTCCATCAGATAACCCTTCATCATCTGGACGGATAAAATACATATTATACATATAAATATAATCTCTTTAAAAATATTTAAATCTATTAATTCAATTAAAAGGTAAAAAAACAACACATGTGGTGAAAACCAGACAACAAACTCCCCCGTTTCGCGACAATCTCTTTAACACAACAGGTTTAATACATTACATCTTTTAGATAAGGGGTTAGCTGGTTAATCCGGTCGGAGGACAAGGGCTTGGTCAGCAAGTCTGCCAGGTTACTCTTGGTCCCGACAAACTGTAGCTCAAAGAGACCCTTCTTATAGTGGTCCCTCATGAACCGGAGTTTCATATTAAAGTACTTGGTTGTGCCATTCTCCACCTCGTTTCGGATGGCATGAATTGCAGATTGATTGTCCAGGAAGGGTGCCGGCCTGGGATTTTCCTGGGGCAACGCTGGCGACACTTCC
The DNA here is from genome assembly GCA_034698625.1 of Julus scanicus. Taxonomy (NCBI): domain Eukaryota; kingdom Metazoa; phylum Arthropoda; class Diplopoda; order Julida; family Julidae; genus Julus; species Julus scanicus. The sequence goes on from JAQGBW010002738.1 coordinate 2,476, forward strand.
TCCAGAATAGCGGATAGCCAAATGAGTTCTTTTACCAAGTCCACGGACGCTATAAGTTCCGCCTCCATGGTAGATTGGGCTATTATGGTTTGCCGCTTCGAATTCCACGCCACCGGGGAAAGACCCATCATTACAATCATTCCCGATACGGAGTGGCTAGTATCCACATCGGATCCTCAGGATGGATCAGTGTACGCCCTGATCCTGGCATCATGGCTCCTAATGAGAATCAGACGTTTGTTTTTGGCCTGGCTGACATAATTCAGCAAACTCTCCACCTAGTGCCAAGCCATTAAAGTAGGCGCACTACTGAAATTAGCTAGAGTGTTTACCGAGACCAATATATCTGGTCGCGTCATCCTGGCGATATACATCAATGAGCCGATTAGACTCCGATAAGGATACTCAATCACTTCGGTCCTTCCGTGCATTAATTGCCGGGACATCACCGTCCCTACACGGAGTGGCTCCTTTGCAGTCTTTACCGTGACCATGTGCATTCGCTTCACCAAGGTCTCAATGTAGAGAGTCTGACACATGCTCACGTGATCCAATCCCTGTTTAATCTGGATCCCCAGGAAGCAGTTCACTGGACCGAGGAGTTTTACGTCGTACACCTTCCGAAGGCTTCCGACAACCTAAGCCTGAACCCTGCGATTCCTACTAAGGACCAGCAGGTCGTCCACGTAGACAAGTACCAGAGCATCCCAACGCAGTCGATAGATGTACTCGCAAGTGGCGAGTGATATGAATCCACAAGATTGCAATTCCTCGTGCAAGGTACTCCACCAGCACCTTCCGGACTGATGGAGTCCGTAGAGGGACTTTTCCAGTCGCTAGACCAAGGGCTTGGGTTCATCCCCACCTGGAGGGGGTTCCGTGAGGACTGGGATGTCAAGTGCACCATATAGGAAAGCACACTTGACATCCAGATGGCAATGTAGCAAGACTCCACACACCTTGAGAAGGAAAAAGAAGACACGGACCAGGGTAAAGTTAATCAAAGGGTAATACATGTCTGTGTAATCCCATCCTTCCCGCTGCTGATACCCCTTTGCCACCAGGCGTGCCCTGTGTCGGACGACCTTCTCCCGGAGTCCCGTTTCTGGGTAAACACCCAACGACAGCCGAGAATCCTGTCACTCAGCTACAGACTCACGAGCCGGTATACCTTGCGCTTTTTGAGGGTTTGCATCTCGTCGTTCATAGCTTCCAGCCATCTATCCGCATCATGAGAGCTTATGGCTTTCCCTTAAGTCCTAGGATCTTCCTCGACGGTGTTTGATTCGGCGTCAAGAAACTTGTCCTTCTCCTCTTCAGGTGCCCCGGAGCTTACAGGTGGCGTCATGGCCCCTTTATCTCCGCATTGCAGGCCCTAGCTACCGGAGGGTAAGAATTTGCCCTTAAACTTATTTTGTGGGCAGAAGTCATAATCCTTGGGATCGCATAGAATGCCCTATTTCTCGCATTAGGACTTTACCTCATTGCCTGATCGCAGATGTATACCATTATGGTAGTAGTAGACGTCCGATCGATCTCCAGTTTTCCGGGGGACTACTGTCCTTCTCCATTTTAATGCTGAAGGATCTCGTAACAAAACTCTATGATGCTTCCGCACTGGAGAAATCGGTCATTGTTCGACTTCCACGGAAGCATCTCTCCCCGGAACTGGTGGAGGAGGGGCCGGGGCTTCGACAAATTCGTCATCTGTCGAATCAGGCTCCTTGACCCTGGACCGCGAGTCATCAACAGTCAAGTCTTCGTTAATTTTGACTTGACTTGACTCGAAAATACGGTCTTGGTCGGCAATATAGAACCTGTAACCCCGGGTGGCATGGGCATTGCCGACCAGGATACCCTGAACCGCCGTGTCCGCAAATTTCCTGGTCCTTTGTTTGTGGGGTATGAGTCCACTGACTTTACTGCCTATCCTGAGCATGTGCGCAAGATTCGGCACATACCCCCGGAACAGCTCATAAGAAGTCTTGTTCCCCAGGATAACCTGTGGCAGACGGTTCTTGATATACACAAACGTGTGGAGCATTTCCACCCAGAACCTTTGGGGCAAACCTGTTTCTTTTAACAGTGCCCGGATGGCCTGAACAGAAGTCTGATTAAAACGTTCGGTCACCTCATTCTGATGGGTAGAGTATACATTCGTTTTAATGTGTCGATTGCCCTCATCCCCATAGAATTTTGTTAAAGGTCCGGAGCAGAATTCTCCTCCGTTGTCGGTTTTGATGGATTTTAGTTTATACCCAGACTATCGTTCCATTTTGCGAACATAGTGTTTTATGCATGCCATGGTTTTATCCTTGCTAGTAATGGCATACACCGAACTCCAACGGGAGAAGTCGTCAATTATGACTAGGTAGTATCTGCATCCCCGTCCAGAAGGGAATGCAGAGGGCCCCCAAAGGTCTGCGTGGACCAGTTTGAGCGGCGCCTTAGTGAACCTTTCCTTGAACGCATTGGCTGTGGGGCGACGCGCTTTTGTAATAGGCATATGTCACATGAATGGGGAACACATTTAATTTGTGTCAATCCCCTCACCGACTCCGATTTTGAGATTTTAATTATCGAGTTGGTGTTCCTGAGGCATAGCCTAGCGTGCCACAAAGCAAGGTCCGTTATTTTGATCGGCGCTGGCGGACCCGTGGAATTAGACTCTAAGAAGGTCTTCCACAAGTCAGGCCGGGGGATCGCTTTCGTATGATATAATCGATCCCTTTGCTCAAACTCCATTACAAGGTCCCCTTTAGAGTTTTTCACCCTAACCCAGTCAGCATCTTCCGTCCAAGTTATATTAGCGGACTTAGCCAACTGGAAGGATAACAGGAGATTCCGTCGACCACTAGGGGCATAGGCCACGTCCCTGACAACAACAAATCTTGTTGTGCCGCCAGCAAGGACAGACATCAGCACTGTCCTCTTTCCCTTAATTGGAAAGGTGCCAGAGTATGAGCTCATTGTGATGGGATCGATGGCTCTAAACTCGGCATACCAGGACTTGTCGTTAGTGAGGCTAATCCCCGCTCCGGAATCCCATGTCCATTTCCAGTTTTTGGTGTTGGCTACGGTGTCTGCCATAAAGACATCAAAGCTGAACCCTTTTGGATCAAAGTCCGATTGATCCACCGAGCCTCCATTCAATTGGCGAGGTGCTCCTTTTGATTTTGGTTTTCCAGCCTTGTACTTATTTGTTTTTGTTGTGGCCAGTTGCTTTGCCGGGGAAGCTCCGGCGGGCTTGCCATGCAAGATCCAGGAACGGTCTTGCAGGTGACCAGACTTCCCACAATGAGTGCACTTGAAGTCTGGCCTCCTGCCCGGAACTCCCCCGTCTTGGCATTAGCCCAGAGCACGTCGCTTGCCGGGTTGCCGGGAGAACCACCCAAGTTCTGCTCAGCGAACCTCATGGTATTGGCCTCGGCGATCAACGAGGCCTTGACCCTGAACGCGGTGAAATCCGAGTCCGGCCAACCATTAATGAGTTTAATTTTGAGAGCATATTCTGGTGGAAGACTCATTTCTGCGATCCACCTCTTTCAGGTGACCCGCCACGGCCTCGACCCTGGCAATGTAAGCCTCGATGGTCTCAGTCTGTGTCATCCGTAGAGACACAAACTGACACCGGAGTTGCCAGCGTCTTTCGTGAAAGCCGGGCTCATAAGTTTGTTGGATGTGTTTAAGTATAGCACAACACTTAGTCCTATCGAAACCCTGGAAGAGGGTCTTCCGGATGCCCGGGACGATGGTGAAATATAATGCCGAGGTCACCGCCAGACAGATGTCTTTACGTTTTTTAACCTCAACCCCTCCGCATACTTGAGGAGGGCTTGATTGGCCAATGCCATGTCAAGCTCCTCCCTCCAAGTTGCATAATTGGTACCATCAAGTTTGGTAACGTGGAACCTTTTAAGGTCCACAGGGGCCTGCAACTTCTCCATCGTCACAGGCAAAGGATTTCCTTAGATATACTTCTTTTTAATTTTGATTTTTTTTGTATTATCCACCGGAAGAACTACCTTTCACGCGACCGCGGTGAGGAACTGGCACGGATTTACCGAAAAGGATTCTAATTTTGTAAACCAACTAACCCATTCTCTTTGTTAACAATGTAATTCATTTTGGCATTATTTATCGAGCACATATTTCATTTTTATGTTAAAAAATATAAATACTCTTCATGAATAAATTCTAATAAATAGTTAATAAATATTTGAAATTAATAACAATACAACCGATAAACATTATAATCATAACAACAAACTCCCTTTATAATTTTGGCAATTTAAAGGCTGTCTTTGTTTTTTGTTATTTTTATTTGCGTTTAATTTATTAACGCTAGAGCAAATTCAAACCTTGAATCGGTTAATTTTTTTCAAAAATAAAAACGCAAGCGTCAATAACCAACAAAACAATAACGAGCAACAAAGAATTTATTAAAAAAAAACAACAATTTATTTAGCCAATAATTACGAACCCAAGTATAAATCAATTTACCGTGTATTTTGTTTTTAGTTTTATCCCAAAAAAAAACGTTGTTTAATTTGCGCTATAAATACCAATGTTGCAAGCTGCAATTATTGGCCGTGTAAAACAACGGCAACAAAAAAACCGTCGACTTTAATTACCCTTTAATCGTCTGCATTTACGATTTACTGCATGCGTGCCCGTAAACAAACATGCACGTCACTTATTTCCACCGCAGGTGGACCCAAAACAAACAAAATCGCGGGGGAAAAGTTTGTGTGTAATCCCATTACCTCTATTTCCATTATTATCATCGGGCATTTTGATTGGTTTTGTTTTATTGTTTATTATAATTTTATTAGCAGTGGAAATTGGCTATTGTCACATGGATTCCCACGACGACAACAAAGTTCGTTGCAACAAACACATGCCGTGGAATTAGTTCCCAAAAAAACCTTTAATTTTAACGGTGATTGCCAGGCCTTATCTATCATCATGAGGGCTTAATATATAGGCGAATATACCCTCCAATTACTACCGGAGTATTCCGCGTAGACTATAGACAAATGGGCGTCTCAGTATTCGCACAAATCGTGTCCAATGACGACCCGCGGACTGCAAAAATCCACGATTTTAATGGTAGACGAATTTATGCTGGCGATCCCATTTATGATCAGGAAAATTGCCGTTAATAAAGTTCCAAAGCCTACTGGCACTACAGGCCTTTGACTGTTTTGGGTCGCACTTCCCGCTCCAGCCTCCTGTACCCTGGTGTGTGACACTTCGACAGCCCAACCCCGGCCTTGGATACCCCAGCCGTTTCGACAGCAGGTATTCCAGGCCCTTCACAACCTTGCTCATCCTGGCCGTCGTGCATTGGTTAAACTTATATCCTCTCGCTTCGTGTGGATGTCCATTCGAAAGGATTGCACCTAATAAGCCTGCACTTGCCTCCCCTGTCAGCAGTCTAAAGTCTCTAGACATTCTCGCAGCCCGGTCGGTAACATTTTACGACCTAATGCTCGCTTCGAACATGTTCACATCAACCTTGCGGGACCTCTCCCTCCATGTAGTGGTCACGTGTTCCTGCTCACTTGCATTGACCGCTACACCAGCTGGCCGTAGGCCATTCCCATCCCGGATAAACAGACCATCACCGTTGCTACTGCTTTCCTCAGTAGATGGATTTCACGGTACGGCGTACCCTACCGCATTACAACGGATCATGGACGCAAGTTCGACTCGGACCTGTTTGCCTGTCTCGGACGCCTCGTCGGGTTTCAACGTATTCGTACAACATCGTACCACCCTTAGGCCAATGGTATGGTGGAACGTTTCCACCGACACCTTAAAGGCGCCCTCATGTGTCATTAAGGTATCTCGTGGGCCACAGCACTCTCTGCAGTCCTGATGGGAATCCGCTCCGCACCCCGGGAAGATGTTTACGCATCCCCTGCCGAACTGGTCTTTGGTATCCCCTCCATCTTCCTGGCGAATTTTTCTCTCCTGCACCAACTACTCCATCGCCCCACGAGTTGCTAACCGACCTGCGCCTAGTCATTTCGAAGCTGCGCCCCCAATGGTTAAACACCATACACATCCACTGGTCTTCCTCTCCAAGGACCTCATCACCTGCTCCTATGTTTTCCTTTGGCACGACCATGTGCGCCGGGCCATGGAAAAACCCTATGAAGGTCCCTTTTCCGTGCTACGCCGGTCTGACAAGATGGTAACCATCCTGCGCGGAGCTCGTGAAGTCAATGTATCCATTGACCGCGTAGTTCTCACATACACTTGGTCAGCGGACCAACCAGCCGATCCCACACCGCTGTTAACTAACAATGCTCAGTACCCTACACCTGTGCCTAACGAGCGTTCTATGCCAGTGTTTTCACCTTCTATCGCCCATCCTGTGCTACCACCTCCCTTTACCCTTCCTGTGTCTCCACCTCACCCTGTTCTCCCAGTGCAGCCCTTACCAACCAAAGGGATCCTCAGGACAACAATTCAGCTACAGTCCAAGCATCATTACCACGTCCACTTTGTTACCGATGCCACTCAAGCCACCACTCGCTTCGGTCGGCACACCTACCTCCCTCCACGGTATCGTTAGACACTGGGGGGAGTACTGTGGCTGCTCTGGCTTACCAGCGGACTTAGTGACGTCACGACGTCCGACAGCAACTGGGACACCGACCACTGCCCAAGGCCATCTGGCTGACATAGTGGTCAACACCCTAAGGCTTGATCTCTTGGCCACTAGCTCTCAACGAGGTGAGACGTCTCTCCCTTATCAGCTCGCCAACAACAACAACATCAAGCAACACTAATCTATTCTAATTAATCAAGTTAATAAAGTTATTTGTAACCACTTTTAATAAATACTGTTATACTTTTCATTATATCTAATTACCTTTAACTTCCAACTTCATTCCTTGGTGGTACGTAGACCACCAAAAACCCTTGCAGCATTGAATAAACCCCATATATTTGACAAATTAGCACTGAATCATTTATGTAACTATACTAATAACCACACTGAAAAGGCACATACATTTTGAAAGTCGCTGTTTAACGAATCTAGTATCTGAAAATGAAAATTGCAGGCAAACAAGTGAAGTTTTAGTGAACGAAGTGCAGACGACAGAAAGACTTCATCCACAGGAAATAGAAAAGTGAAGCCACTTTAAAGCCTGTTGCCCACCTGGCGAAAATCACTCACAACTCAAACCTGAAACCTCAAACCTAAAACCTCACAAAATGGCGTGCCAATTCCCACCTGATGCACCGCACAAAAGGAAAAACGATCGGCGCTCCTGCTAGTGGCGTGAAGCATGGCACCATTGTTGTGAGGTGAAAAAGTGATGTATGAATCCGACATTGAGAGGCTCAAAATGGTGACGTCATGTGAGCTTGCCTCACTACCTATTGCACATGCGCGAAAGTCCACTTCCTGATTTAGCAGACGATTTCAAGTGAGTTGTGCATGATTTTCGCCAGGTGGGCAACAGGCTTAAAATGAAGGGCAGAAGACAAAAAGACTTGATCCACATCAAGTGGAGCAGACAACTTGATTAAGTTCGCGCGAACTTGGTCGGTGTGAATAGAGTGTTATTCCCATTAACAGGAATAAAGTATTACTGTTATTATTATTATTATTATTATTATTATTATTATTGTATATAATTGCTGAATAATTTATTTAATTATTCAGCAATTATATACAATAATAATACTAATAATAATAATAACATGTCTTCTGAAATGGTGTCTTCTTTTAAGATGCAAGTTATCTGCCAACTTGAAATAAGATGGCAAAGCTAAACAAATGCTGATGCATGTTTTTTATGCAATTTGTCAACATTTGAGTTGGCATATAATGTTTTATGCTTAGTTCACAATGGAGCAACCGACGTCAAGCGTCAGTCGAGGCGGAGCTTAATTTTTAGAGAAAATACGTCACTATCTCGGCGTCAAAACGCTCACATTATTCTAGTTTCAAACCTGATATAAAATATTTTTAATTTGCAAATGTGTTACTACTATCAGAGTCTTTAACTTGGTATTTTTTACTTTTCTTGCTTACAAACAATCATCGGTAAGTTTCATGGAGAGCTAAGACTCCTTACGTGTATGCTGTAATGATGAAATTTGGCTAGAGTCCAGAACTTGTTATACAATGAGTTAAAATGACGAAAACCCACCGTTAGTTATCATTCTGAACAACACTTCTAATGCTTAAAAGTAACTTTCTTTATTTCAATGGGATTTTAAGTTTTGTTAATTTTTTCAGGCGAAAACTACACATTGCTAAACACTGAATTGTCGCTGCTGTTTCTATGAATGCTTTTATAATCAATATTATAATACATGAACTGTACAATTGCTTATGTCTGTTATTCCGAAGTAGGATGTAATTCCAAACCATTATTTTTTTTAAAGGAACTAGGCAAAATTCTTGGACTTAAATTTATTAAGGAACATTAGAGAAGATAACTGTGAATCGCTTCAAAAGTTTTCATACAGTGAATGAACCATTAGATTAGCAGTGTGCATTTTGATAAACAATAAATATTATAGTTTATGACTATTTGTCTTTCAAAAATGTAGAAAATTAACCAATTTAATTCCTTTATTTTTAATCGATGTAGGCTACAATTATGGGAAATCCTGAATTACTCTATATTTGGTTTATGGTTCAGCTATATTGGCTGAACCATAGAATCAATTGACAGGCCAATACAGGAAACATAGAAAATAGTTAAATAGTTTAGTAACAAATGTTATAAATATTAATCTAAGAAAAAGTACATCACCATAGACATGATTTTGCTATCCATCTAACATACAAAAATGTCTGAAAATTTTTTTCAATAAAAAGAGGATTTTCATCGGTTACTTTTGTCTGGATGATAGAAAATAACTTGCAATATTTACAATATTTGTGACACAGTTTTCGAGTAACATAAAAGATCACTATAAAGGCGATTTTTCTATCATTTCAAAACAAAAAAATTGTGTAAATGTTTTTTTTTTTAAAAAAAAGAGCATTTTCATCGATTGCACGTATGTCTAGATGTCAACAAATACACATGTTTAGATGTTGTTTTGGCCCTTACTCAAGTTTCCATTGTTGGTATCAAGTCAATTTCTTTGTGAGCTTTGGGAAATCGTATATTACTATATATTTGGATTACTTTTAAATGATGTGAATTACTATGCCTGGTCAAAGAGAATAAAAAGTATTCTAAAGGCAAAAAAATTTTGGAAAGGTGTTATGGACACTGAAGAACCAATAAGAGGCACAGTTGGTGATGCTGATTTTAACAAGTTAGAGAAGATTTGGGACAAATGGGATGACAACAATGAACTTTTAAATGATGAACTTTTAAATGATGTGAATTACTATGCCTGGTCGAAGAGAATAAAAAGTATTCTAAAGGCAAAAAAATATTGGAAATATGTTATGGACACTGAAGAATTAATAAGAGGCACAGTTGGTGATGCTGATTTTAACAAGTTAGAGAAGATTTGGGACAAATTGGATGACAACAATGCTGCTGCACTAGAAGTGATGATTAACACTATGACAACTCCACAAGTGACGAAGTATTCAAATGAGGAAAATGCTATGAAGATGTGGAGAAAAATTGAAGACAACATGGCAGGCAGGACCAACGAACTAAAGGTAATTTTGCTAAGTGAATTGACATCTTTGAAGAAGAAAAAAGCAAGTCAGTGGACAACTACATGAACCGAGCTGAGGCAATTTATGCAAAATGTACTGATGTTAAAAGACAGATCGAAGACCACGAGTTGATCTATTTTACACTTCAAGGAGCACAGAATGAGTACAATTTGGCTGTAAGAACTTTGGATGGAAAGCCAGGTCTAACTATGACGAGAATATGAGACCATTTCAAAAAGGACGAAACAATGAGGACCAAGGGCAAGGACGACCATCAAAATGGATACGAAACAGCTCGTCGAGCCAAGGAAAAATACAGAAGTGTAAATAGGAATGATAAGAAGTGCTACAACTGTGGAAAAGCAGGCCACATGTCTCGGGATTGCTGGAACAAAACAAAATGTTTCAATTGCAATGGATTTGGACATTTGTCAACTGATTGTAAGAAACCGAAAAATGACACTCATAAAAAGGAATATGGAAAAAGAAACTATCAAAGAGAAGGACGTAACAAGACGTATGAAAAAACCTCAGCTGCCTGAGAGGATGAAGAAGAAGCCAGATGATGTTATAATGATGATGATGATGATGATAAAGATGATGATGAAGATGATAAAGATGATGACGATGATGATAATGAAGATGTTGATGACAATGATAAAGAAGTTGATGACGTTAAAGAAGATAATGACATTAATAAGGATGCTGATAACGTAAATGATGATGATGACGATAAAATATTTTGCGTGGATGACGATAACGATGAAAATGATGAAGAAAATGAAATGACGTGGCTAAAAGATTCTGGTGCTACAAGTCATATGGCAACATGCAAAGATATTTTTTGCAACTATGAGGAATGCAGCATCAACATTGGACTAGCAAATAAGGATAAAAAAATTCAAGCTATCGGTAAAGGAGATGTGCTAATCCGTAGCAAAGAGGATGGAAGAATTATAAAGCTGAAGAATACATTGCATGTGCCGGATATGGGTGTAAACTTAATCTCAATACCAAAATTAGTGGATGAAAACAAAAAGGTGATATTTCGCAAAACCGAAGCAACAGTTGAAGATGAGGACAATGATAAAATACTGTTGAAAGCAAAAAGAGAAGGGAACAAATATGTTATACGTGCAAGCGCAGTATTAAAAGAAGATGCTTATAAAGCAAATGACGAGAACCAAAGATGGCATAGACGACTTGGACATATTAACTTCAATACAATGGAAGAAATGGAGAAGAATGATTTAGTCATCGGACTTGATCTTAAAAATGAAACAAAATGCATTTGCGAAGCTTGTGTAAAAGAAAAAATGACGAGAAATCCTCATAAAAGAATTGAAGAAAGGCAATCAAAAGAAGTATTAGAACTGATTCACATAGACTTAAGTGGGCCAATTACACCAGAATCAAAAGGAAGAGGAAGATACATCTTGACCATTATAGATAACTTCAGTCGCTACATTCTAATAAGAGTAATAAAAAACAAGAGTGATACTGGTGAAAATTTAAAGAATATTATAACGGAACTGGAGATTCAGACAAACAAGAAGCTAAAGAAAATAAGATCTGACAATGGTAGAGAGTTGTTGGAACAGGAGTTACAGCAGTATTTGAAAGATAAAGGAATTCACCATGAGAAAACAACACCTTATACTCCTGAATCAAATGGAATTGCTGAAAGAGCCAACAGAACTATTATTGAAATGACAAGAACAATGATTCAAGATGCCAAGTTGCCAATTGAATTCTGGGGAGAATGTGTCTACACAACTGTGCATATAAAGAACAGATGAAAATCAAATGTACATGGTGATATTCCATTTAAGATACTAAAAGACAAGAAACCCACTATCAAGTATCTGAAAAGATTTGAATGTGTTGCTTATGGACTAATTAAAGGACCTAAGATGAGAAAGTTTGACAGCAAGGCATTCAAAGGAATATTTGTTGGCTATTCAGAAAATAGGACAGCATACAGAATTTACCACCCAATGACAGGAAAAGTTATTGAAAAACGAGATGTGAAGTTTGATGAAAACAAGATGGGCTATCAGTAGATAAAAGAATTCAGACTAAATGAAGAAAATGATGTAGTAAAATATGATGATCTACATTTTACTGAAGCAGAAGAATATAAAGAAGACATATCTAAAGATGTAATTAATGAAGGCGCACCTGAAATGGAAAATGTACCCGAAGAAGATGTAGAAAATAAAAGGGGAAGAAGAAAAGGGATGACTGACCAAATGATACAACAAAGAAACATGGCTGTCAGAATTGAAAATTAGAGACAACTTTCTGAAGCTGGAGTGAGACGATCTGAAAGAATTAAAGAGAAGCATGTAGCGCTCAGTGCAATTGAGAATAAAATACCAAGGAACTATAATGATGCTATTTATTTACCTGAAAGTAAGAAATGGAGGGATGCAATAAATGAAGAAATAAATTCTATGATGGAGCACAATGTATGGAGAATAGAAAAACTACCAAAACTGGAGCAAAACAGGAGCAAAACTGGTAAAATCAAAGTGGATTTTCAGTATCAAAACGGATTAAGATAGAAAAATATTGAAATACAAAGCGAGGCTTGTTGCAATGGGATACAGCCAACGCCTAGGATTTGATTATGAAGAGACATATGCTCCTGTTATCAAGATGGAAACAGTAAGACTCCTATTTCATATTGCTGCAAAGAAAAGAAGTAAAATTAAACAACACGATGTTAAAACTGCATTTCTTCATGGAGAACTTCCTAATGTCATTTACATGGAACAAACTGAAGGATATCAAGAGGGCCAACCAGGAGATGTATGCCAACTTCTTAAAAGTATTTATGGACTAAAGCAGTCAAGCCGCTGCTGGTACGAGAAACTTAGAAGTATAATACTGAAAGTTGGACTTAACCAATCAAGATTTGATCCTTGTTTTTACTACTAGAACGAAGGACAGCATTTCCTTTACATAGGAAAACATGTGGACGACATCATGAGCATTGGATCTGATGACGAGTGGGAGGAAAAAATTTGGGCCGGAATCAAGATGGAGATTGACCTTGTAACGATGGGCAATTTAAGCTATTTTCTGGGAATCAAAGTTGAGAAATCTGTAAGTGGAATTCTGATTCATCAAAAGAAGTATATCCAAAAAATTTTGGAGATGACTGGAATGACAGATTGTAATGCTGTGACTACACCCATGGATGTTAATCAGAAATTTAATAACAATGATGTAAGCAAAGAAGTTGATCGGACTGATTATCAAGAGCTGATAGGCAAGTTGATGAACCTGTCTACAAGTACAAGACCTGACATAAGTCATGCTGTGAGTTACATGTCACAATATAATAACAACCCAAAGGAGATTCATTTAAATGTCATCAAGAGAATCATCAGTTACTTGAAGGGATCTAAAAATAATGGACTTTACTATGATGGAAAGTTAGATAATTTAAATGGATACACTGATGCAAGTTGGGTCAGAACCGAAGATGCCAAGTCATATTCTGGAATTTAAATTAGAATTAGGACATCTGTTATCAACTGGAAGAGCAAAAAACAATCAAAAGTCACACTTTCAACCAGTGAAAGTGAGCTTGTTGCAGTGATTGTTCCAAATTTAAAAAGTAGAATTTGTAGAAATGGAACAGCTTTGAAATGGAACATAATTATTGGAATTAGAGTGAATGTTGTCAACGAAGTAAGTGCTTGCAGATTGTTGTTGTTTAAAGACGTTTATTAAAGTTCATAGTTGAAATTATCTTCAAATTCCACCATAGCCCTTAAAATATCTGTCGCTAGGTGGCGCTTCAATTTTCTATGGCGCATGCGCCATCTATCACGTGGTACAAATTTTGAATTTGCTTGACCGTCAAAGACGTCCAAAGTTTAAATCTTTTCAAATGTTTTTGACATCTTTCGATCTGGTGCAATTCGTCATAAACACGTCATCACGCAGGTCGGCATGCTTGCGCAGATCGAGTGATGGTCAGAAAAAGACGTCGGGCGATGCATTGTGAACCAGGCATAAGTGCAATTATTATTTCTTGGTATTTCTATTTTTCACCTGGGATAATAATTACCCATAAATATATGGACACAACAGTTTTGTGTTTGAACATTCATTGATTTACCAGCTTAGTTGGCACTAAGCTGGTAAATCAATGAATGTTCAAACACAAAACTGTATATAAATATATGGAAAAAATAATCCCCCACACAATTCTGTTCATAATCGTGGGATGGACTTTTTTGTCCATTATTTATAATTAATATCCTAAGACACTAATTAATGTGTCAAATACTAAACAAAATTGTTCTATTAATAGGTCCCAGGCAGCACACCTAGTTAAAAAAACGGTTTTTTTTGGTAAAAAAAAACTGGTTTTTTAAAAACGTTTTTTTAACGTTTAATTAACGTTTTTGAAATTTTGAAAAGTGTTTTAATAAACAAAAATCAAAATGAAAAGTTAATTATATTTAATATGCATTGCAATTATTATTAAATATTTAATTAAAACAATCAATTAACGAAAGGTTTTTTTGGAAACATTTTTTTAACGTGTTCATGGAGCTTATATGCTTACATGAATATTATATATATAGGATACATGTAATATTTTGGGAGTTTTTTAAAAATGAATGAAATCAACCCCGTGTACCATGTTTTCCCTGCAATGCACAAGTGCTTGCAGGCACTGCCCATGATCGGCCTTTTCAGGGATGTGACAAAACATGCATGACGTCACATAGCATACCATGTGACCAAGACAGTGCAACCCCCGCGTGGAACAGATGGAACAGTCCAGCGGGCCGTTATGTTTTCAAATAGGCGCGGGCCCATTCCTCCACCTTTCCTCGAGTTGACCACACCGTTCACACGTGCGTGCATTTTTTTGGATTATAATACTTCGTGATATATACTTCGGATATACTTCGGGATTAGAAGTTCAAGGGAAAGTGCTGAATTATTTAATCTGTATTCTGCTTGTTTAATCTCGCGGCCGTGTCTTTGCAATGCAAAGTTGGTAAACTTTAATGTTGGAGGGCTGGTGTTAGAAATACTCATTATACCTACTTAAATTTTAATTCAAAGTTGTAATGTGTGGCTTAAATGATTTAAAAAAATGTGTAGGTTACTCGAAAAATACATTTCTTACACACAAATTTGAATATTGTAACTTGCGTGTGGCGAATGTATTTTACGAATGGCCTATACGTTTTTTGGCCCGGCCACACGTTACAGATTTAAAGTAAAATTTAAGTAGGTATATCAGGACAAGTTTACATGGAAAACCAGATATCTAAATTCTATAACTTCATCGGTATGATTACAAACTGTTGGTATAATTTGAATTCAAAATTTAAAGTTCGTTAGCAAGTGCGCCGTTATTTGGCCGTGCATGACGTCACCGCTTCCATGTTCGGCGTTCCATACGCTTCGGTATTTTTAGCATAGTCTAGATTATGAATAGTCTAGAGCATAGACCACATTAAAAATGTTTTCTCTTTAATTTGCTGCCTCATAGATTGTTCTCAGTTTGTTTGTTGCTGTTATTTTAGATAACTTGGAGTTGGATGAAGACATTAAAAAAATAAAACAGCTAAAAGCACGTGAACAAAGTGCCGGTATCAATGAAGCCCTTCCTCTTCGCATACGAGTATTTGAAAAGTTTCCCGGATCAACCTCTGATGACCAGGCTACACAGGATACCTTCTGAATTTAACATGCCGAAGGTGAGTATCTACGTCATAAGCACTGCTTTTAAATTTGAAAATCTGTTTGTATGACTTTTTAGGAATTTAAGGTCATATAACATTAAAAATATTAAATATATTTTACTAAAATGTGAAACATGGCAGTAGAAAATGGTTAGCTAATTAATTGTTGCGTTCGCAGGTACGAGAAAGTTTCATGCGTCAATTTGTGGAAGAAGAAGACGATTCCACCATGGTGGTAAAACCAGACCTTCCAGTTAAAACATTTATTATGTGTAGAAAAGCGAGACTTACACGTTTACTGTCATCACCCCGGCGTATAAAATGTACTTTTCATGTAATTAACCAACTAACCTGCATGCTGGCATTTGTAACGATTTTAGTGACTCTAGTAACCAAAGATTGCTTCTGGGAGATTCTGGTAACATTCCAGTTCCCGGAAAGGCAACGCCAGGCTGCCAAAAGCATATGCATCTTGACCAGAAGTAATTAATTTTTAAAAGTACTAACGGAGAATGAAAAAGAAGCGTTGCTCGAGTAGTAATTTTGTCGTCATTACATTAAATTATATTGTGTGTTTAAATTTTTTTTGGCATAGAAGCACGAGGCGTAGTGTAAGGGGAGGCTCCATAAAAGTTTAGCAAACGTACGACCAGTTACGCGAAGATGGCGACCTTACTTGCATGAACAGCAATAGCAGCAGCCGGTGAACTCAGGAGGATCTCAACATCAAAATGCTTCAGCAAAAGAGGCAACAGGCTGAAATTCGAAGAAATCAACGAGAGGAGGACCTA
>JAQGBW010002739.1:0-18648 GCA_034698625.1 Julus scanicus
ATAGGGCGTGAGGCTATAGCATTACGTGATTTAGACATAAAATGGCGGATTTTCCTCTCATGGCCACTCTCTCCTTATATAGGCTCTCTACTTAATGTCCATTGTTAACAGCGCCATCTGTACATGTACATGAGAAATAAAAAGATACAGGGAGATAGTTATAAAGTACTAAGTATCGATTCGATGGATTTAGAGATACAATTTGTTATTAAACTAAATTTAGGTCATAGTAATGCAACAATGAAATACAAGAATAAAGAACACAGGATAACCATGGGAAATTAACACAGAGAGCAATTTTCATCCAAATTTCGCATATATAATTTAATTGAAGATGGAAAGAATTAGATGGTTTTCCAGGAAAAAAAAACTTGAGAAATAATTGTATATGCTGGAAATTTTTTATAGATTTCCATATTTTAAAATTTTCATATTTTAGTTTTACGAGCAAGCATTACAAAATATAACTTTTTTTTTTTTTTTTTTTTTAAAAAAAAAAACAACTATCTGAAATACTACTAAAAAATAACAATTGGCATCACAGGTTAAAATAAGAAACGCAATGTGAAAAAAACTAGTTTACAAAATTTAGAAAAACTACTTGTAACAGAACCCATGCAACAACCTGCCAACAGTAATGAAAAATACCTAAATTTTGAAGAGAAAAAAAAGTAGTGTACAATTCATGCAGAAAAGCAGATTGAGACAATTTCGTTGTAAGTGATGTTAAGACTCGATATTTGATGCATCGGTTTTTTTTGCTATTCTTCGAATAACGATATCTAACACTGAAATCACACGGCTGAAGATAAACGATTCAAGAATAATAGACAAACTCTTAAACTACACATAGTATAGAACTGAAGCAAATTCGTGCGTTTTATGCTTTTTTAAGTCTACTTATTTCGAATCATGTTAGGAATTTTATAAACGTAGTTGTTTTTGCATAATAAAAGTGACGTGATGCAAAGTAAGAATATCAAATGGAAATTAAGTAGGTCGTCGGCACTGAAAGACTGGTGTACCATTAAAGAGACGACCAGTTTTTTTGGCTTAAAATATGTAGATAACCAAAGCTTAAACAAACAAGCCGGTGTGCTTAATGCATAAAAAATATTTAAAAAAGATAAAAATTAAACAAAGTTCTGTCTGTGCATCACTACAACGGAAAGTATATGCAAAAAAAGTGGTTTTGGGACGTCCAAGTTGTGCATTCAAACGTTTTTAAAAAAATCGGCCATGACCGCATTTTTGATTTACAAAAGGGTGACTATAGATCCTTAAAAAAATGTAAAACTTTATAAGCAAAAAAAAATAAATAAATAAAAAAAAAATTATAACATTGAATATTTTTTCTCATATTAGAAAAAAAAACATTTTATTTTATTTCCAGTAAATTACCAAGAAAACTGAGACAGCTGCTTGCACTATTCTATGGTTAATTATTGATTAATAGTAGTGTTGATTAATGATAACGCCTTAATCCAATCTATACAAATCGTATTCTGGATACAGAAATTCCAGTGTACTGCAACCAGATTTGTTAACGGCGATAACAAACATTCCACAAGTGTGACAGAAATGCTCCTCTCTCTAAATTAGGACACGTTGAGGTCCAGACGCAAACAGTTATCTATATGGGGTTATTCAAACGTTTTAATCTTTCTTGTAATAATTCACATCATTGTGTCCATCTTGTTCCCCCTTATACCATATGGCATTTATTTGTTGACTGTAGGAGACTGAGTTGAATTGAATTGAATCAGTTTTAGCCAACTGAATAGGACTAATAAATACATTTGACCATGTATCAAGACCGTTTAAGCATGATTCATGAAATTAACCTGAGGTATCAACACCTAAAGGTTAGTTTAATACACAAGACAATTATGCAAGATGTCCTTAAAGTAGGTGAACCATGACGAGGCAAATTTGTGTGGCGTAATTGACTTGTAGTGACGTAATACCATCATAATTCTGGAAGTATTTGTGTGGTACAGCAGCGTGAGGTGTTCTCATTGTAAATTGTGTCAAGTTGAACATTTTGTGAATTTTTTCATACACGAGACAATGATTAGTTTTAGATAGGGCTTGAGTTTAAGTGCTCCGATAGCTGACATCGAAATAATAAATGAACACAAAACTTTTGCAACCTATAAAAAACCGTGATGTAATCACAATGTTATCATTACACAAAACTCAACTAAGCACTTGCTATGTATGTAAAATTTGAGATTTCAATCATTTCCTCTTACGAGTGCTTGAATATAGAGAATATAGAGTATATAATGCTTTATCGAAATTTTAATACATTCGAACTGTGTATCTAATACAAAATATATATGATAGACATTTTAAAAAAAAAACTAATAAAAAACTTAATATATTTTTAACAATAGTTTAAAACGCACCTTATAATTGATAAAATATAAATATTCTTTTGAATACTAAATGCCACGGTCATCCGAATTATTAACATCATAGCAATGTTTTTCAACCTGTGTGTCAGGTTTATAGCTATCAAAACTCGAAAATTGACCAATTATATAAATACACTTAAGTGCAAAAAAATCGACTCACCTGCATGAATCAAGTAAAAATGTGTTTTTCTCAGCAAGCAAACGTCCGATTTAAATTCGAAAAAAAATGTGTTTTGTAAACAATTTATTCCTGTTTATAATTCATCTAGTGTGAAAAAGATATCTGCTGAATTTCTCTGGAGAATAGCCCGCAACTCGTGCGGCTACTTCCGGTGGAGTGGTCATTGTATCGAGAAACAATTAACACTATGTCTGGATATGTGTTTATTAAACTCTAATACTCAAATTGCATTCAGAAACACAGCCACAGGGGTACAACGATGCATATTGTCATAAACAATGAAAATTTGGATTGCTTTAAGTACAACATTTTTCGCCTAAAGGATGCATCACGAATTTTATGAAAATTAAGCGAATTATAAAGAAGAATAAATTGACTACAAAACATTTTCCCGATTTAAATCGGACATTTGGTTGCTGACAAAAACACAGTTTTACTTTATTCATGCAGGTGAGTCGATTTTTTTGCACTCAAGTGTAGAATACTGTAAATAACTGTAGATTTCATTCAAAACTTGTTTTTTAAAAATAGTCATTGAGAAAATGAAAGAAAACCTTGTTTTCAAAACTTATGGTGTGCCGTGACAATTTGGGCTACATTTAGCGTGCCATGAGTAGAAAACCACTGCTGTAGGTATAGAAGAAGATCGGTCCACATAACTCAGATAATCAATGTTCCACTGTATTTTAATTTTAAATTGCTATTCGCTCTATCGAATAAATTCCGGACTAACTCAACTTATATGTACATAACTCGAATTCTTGACCGAAAACCAGTAAAACCTTAAAGCCTAGTTCCCAACTAATTCTATTTCGATTTTTATGCTTTTTACACATTGAAAAACGTTTAAAATTGCTCTGCAATGCCGACCCATTTCAAAAAATAACACCACATTGTAATTCTCTCTAATTTCACGAGCAATGTTCGACAAAAGTTCGACAGTTGTCCTTAATAATAACAATTTCGGATTCCCGAAGCATGGTGGGGTTAACCCGTATAAAAATTTCATTACAAAGTTATTAAAACCGTGGCCTTAAGCCATCGAATCGTTAAGTGGGCCATGTGCGAATGCTTTAATCCGTATTTATCGGTCATCATTCATGCGCGTTTGTTTAGATTTTTTCATTAACTATTTTGTTAGAAATGTAGGCGTGCCATGGATTCCAATAGTTGATTAAGCACAAATATTAAAATTATTTAGTGAACGAATATATAATGCAATGTAGGCCTAAGTCAGTGATTTTTTTTAATAAAAAAAGTATCCATAGTTTGTTATCTCGACGTAATCTAACGAGTACAACGTTTGATTAACACGTATTAGAGAAAGCAAACACTGGCTTTGCAACATACACACAATAAATAACATGAAGAAGAAAGAAAAAAACCAAACAACAACAATGGCTTAGTCGTGTAATAAAACAAGAATTTATAGTTTCCTTATCAAACAGTGATCCCGACTAACGTTAACCGGTCAAACCACTATGGCATCAAATGAGGAAACCAACTTTAACCCTTTCGTTCGGCTCAGCCAATTCATTTCAATTGAACGACAACTTTATAAAAACCTGCTATTCATATTTCGAACTTTCTAAATAATGCTATTCATAAAGCGGAAGTAAGCTGAACCTCCCCATTTTCGTTCACTTCTCATGGGGATAATCTATACTTCTGGCGTCGGACATGGCATTTTGCGCTTCAATGAATACAATTAGCAAAACAAACCAACACTTTCCGCATTGCAGGACTATATTTTTTCCATTTGCAATATTTCAAATGTGGTTTAAACTTGTATAAGTTCATGTTTTTCCCCAAGCTTTTTCAACTCACGGCACATTCAGTAAGGTCTGAAATTGTAGTGGCCCACCAATGCTCGGATGTGATATGTAAGGACAAATTACGTATACTACATGTGGCCAAAGGTGCTTTTTTACAGGTGACATTAACTCTCGCGAGTTACTCGTTACATCTCGTATTCCACAAAATTTCCAAAAACTTAGCTTTAAATGTGGAAACGCACCTTTAGGCTAAAACTTGGGCGCATTTTTATATTATAAGGTCCACGAATGAGCATGGATATACAGTGGAGTCTCACTTATACCAATATGACGGAGAACAGAAAATTCTTCTTATAAGTGAATTCTTCATATAAGTGAATACAATGTTCATGAACTAGCATACGTAAATAGAGATTAATTCTCAAAAAAATGTCGTTTAATATAGTTTTGTCAATGTACATACAAAGAAGAACAAAAACAAAAAACAAGATATATTTGATAAGCACAAACAATAAGGTAACATGTAACTTAAGTTACATCTTCAGAAATGTGCTTATTTCATCTTTAAAAACTGTAAATTTTATTTTGCTTGTTTTTCATGCAAGCTACATATTATATAAAACCTGTTCACAGTCAATAATAACATCAGACTTTTTTTCGTTTATACATGTCTTTGGAATAGACGAAACGCTAAGTAAAAAAGCTTTTCTTACAATTGAATAGTATTTACACAAGGGGATTACTTCAGGGGAAGGAATCACCCTTTGTATAAGTGAGTTTCGTTTAACTGAATATCGTATAAGCAAATAATGCATTACACAGGGTTAAATGGAGTTTTGCCGGGGAACAAGAAATTGTTTCTATAACTGAAAGTTTCATATAATTGAGACTCCACTTGATTATTCCGTATGCTTAACATTTTTGGCTTATATGAACAATCTTGAAATCTTAAGTCTAGATAAGGTCACTAACGTGCAATAAACGGCTCATTCATGGAAATACATATATGACCATTCTGTGGCTAAATATTACATTTTAGTTGTACGACTTGTGGAATGAATCATCTGCCAGTATCATTGCAAAGATATTAGAATTACCAATATTTATTTGCAGACAAATAAAGTTGACAAGCATCCAAAATGGGATGACATTCATTATTCATTCCTATGGTCACCTAAGTTAATTTTTAAATACAGGATCAACTTTGTAAAATGTTTAGATTTCCATAAGGCCAGGGTGTTACAAAATCTTAAATTAATAAGTAAAATTGCCAAATTAACAGAGGAAGTTTAACAATTTAAGTATACTATCCTATAGTCTGCACTCGTGTACGACTGGGCGGAACACGAATTAGTCAAATAATGCCACCATATACATGTGGATATTAACAAAGATTAATTTTTAATCCAATGCAGATAAGGGGTACATGTGCGTGGGTCAAAGTACAGTCATTTACAGAATGCATCCTCGCAACAGCTTACCTAATGTCATTATAAACAATTTTTTTAAATATTGTCAGCCAAGTAAATAATACTATCACAACATTCATAGTCAAATACTTCTTATCTCTATATGACGTCTACAAATTAAAGGGCTGCTGGAATTTATAAACAGAAGACCCATCGAGCAAATTAACCAGATTTCAATATTATGCAATTGTTCAGTTATTTTTATAGTATATATCTTCACATGCACATTATTTTCGGAATCACTAAAACATTTTTAGGCATTTTAATACCAAATGTGTGGCTACAACCAGAATGTACACGATTCGAGCTCTTTTAATCTGTTATCTTATCTAGTTTCATAATTACTGCTAAAAAGCGAGCATTGTCCTAACATGATTCAAATGACTCATGATGCCTTTTCTGTTCCATATATAAATATACGTTCATGTTCTTGGTAATAATTCTCTACGTTTTCCTCCATTGATGACGCAATTCTTCAATGAAAACACATTTATATCCTGTGAGGAAAGAAAAAGTTTTTTGAGTAAATTACTTTCACCGGTTTTCTGTAAACTTAAAACCAAACTACTTCAATGTGAATCAAAACAGTTTTGACAAACTGTCATTATAGTTGCACATGATTCCAACAAACATGGCGTTGGCATATGTAGTGAAAATTGTTCTGCACCCACTACAAAAAAAAAAGGAAAAACGAGGAATCATAAATATTGTTTAAATTAAACAGCTAAGCTTCCCAAGAACTGTCATTTGAACAGACATATGTCATGTCCTGCCTCGAGCCTCTCTAAAGCAGACATCATAAATAGACTGATTTTTCAATTCCAATAAGTTTTACTTTAGTACAAGCCCAAGGCCTACAAGCGTTAAAGTTCAAACTCGAAATGGTTATTGATTTTTATTCTGCACACTGCAGTTTGCCAAGGCACATAGTACAGTAGTTCTAAACGTTTCACTTTTAAACATTAGAAATCAAATTAACAAAATTAATGAGTATGTTGGAAAGTCGGTTTTGTTTCTGTTAAAATGCTTAAAATGAATGATTTTTCGATCACTAATCCGATCTATGACAACTACTGAAACGCAGTTTCAAATAAGCTACGGTCATGAAATCCAAAAATCTTTAGGTAAAATGGTCTTGAAAACCATTCATAAATGATGCAGGTTACACGTGCATTTTCGTCTACCCTCATGAATCTTTCGACCCTCAGGAGTCATCCATATAGCACTGTAAAGTTTTCATGCAATGGCGGGTAAATCCGTGACCGTAGTTTAAAGGGTCATGTCCCGACTGAGCATTTTCGGGTTAACGGAATGCATCTTCTGGCCTCTTTTTTTTAAGAAATAAAAATAAAAACCATCCGTTATACCCCGTTGAATATTAGACGCATTACATAATCTGCGTGATTCTTTTTTATTTTTTCGCCATGCCGAATTGTTTTTCCCACGTTTTTTGAAAGCTTAAATAATCTGTTAAATACAGCGTCACTGAGTTTTAAAGTCATTACCTAAAAAAGTTCTTTGAACTTTAATAACGTTAGTTCTGCACTGGAGAAAAAGAAATTCTCACCATTAATTATTTTCAGCAACAATGCAATTCATTTCACTTTTCAGATACAATATTCAGTTGGCACCTAACCTTTTTTTCATTTGTTCAAATTAAAAACAGACATTATAAACGTGTCAAAATTCATCGATACTACGGCAAAACGAAAATTATGGTACAACATGATAACGATAAAGCAAAGACAGTCATTGCCACATCCATCAATTAATTTCATTGCTTTGTGTACAACTATCCAATCAATCAATTATTAACATACTTTGAACCAAAGCACTTAAATAATAATCTCATGTTAGTGATATATTACACGAGTAACATTTAGATTTTAAGACAAGATTATTTTCGCATTTTTTTCACTGTATTCAAATTTCGATGTAATCCAAGTGTATATTTTTTTCCGCCTAAGTTTTATGGCAATTACCCTGAGGTGTTTTTAGGAGTTTTATTAAAGTTTAACGTGTTAATTCCGGGTCTGTTATTACACATAGATATGGCCAGAAACTCGCTACTATTATTTAACACACTTACCCTGTTCCCGGATCCGACTAGTTTTGACCAAAATAAAAGAGAAAAAACAACATACTCCAGTCATAACTATCAATAAATGAATTTATAGTATTATAGCCATCATCTCGCATTATTTTAATTGCTGTTTCACCAGCATGAGTAATTAAACACGCTAATAAATCAACAACTTTGAATTAGTATGTCGCAATTTAGAAATTTGCGCGAGTTTTCACAACTTCAGGCATCCAGATTTTTCGGTTTATAATAACACAGTTGTGCCATGGCTGGTTAGCAACTTTTAAACGGCGAATTAAGTTTAAAGTCGATGTTGACATAGAAATCCTAACCTGTTTACGAATGGAATGGTCTCCGTGACCTTTGAAGGGACGAAGCTGGCCTAGAAACAGATTTCTATGCATAACGAAAGCGATGACATAACTAAAGACCAGCACATTTTTTAACGCCGCAATAGTACATTCTATGATTAAGAATTGGTGGGTTGCATCAATCTCCCATTAGAGTAACCGATGATTAAACCATTGCCAGCCTTCCTCCGGCCGTTGAATCTTGGCTGGTTTTAAGTGTAGATTACGCTACACTGGATTTGGCACAACCAGGAATAGGCACCGACGTAAACAATTCCAAATATTTTTTTCTTCAAATAAGCCTAAATTCCGGATTACATGGTTGTATTGACATAGCAGCCAGGGTCCGACAGGGGTCACCCGACGGCGGTCAAGCGAGGGTCAATGGCGAATACACGCTGGCCAGCACGTAGACGAAGCATGTAAAAATGGTTAATGATATCTAAAATTGTTCTTACCTGGTCCTGTAAAGATGATAACGGTAGTAAACGGTACCAGGAGGATGACCAAGAGGAAAAGTACGCCATGCCTGCGAAACTTCATATCCCAAATGAAATAAGAGCACTGAATTCGGTTCGTTCATGTAGTGTGCAGTCGATTTTGCCGATGCTTAATGTATTTTACCGTTCATAGTTGTGCACGAGTCATGATCATACAACAGGGTTCCAAAAACAAATAAAACATAAAAAGATCACCGTCAGTTCATCATTTTCGTCACATGTCCTCACTTCGTATGTGCCTTACAGCATGCAAATGCGAAAAATAGAATTTATTAGCCCTCGAACGCAACGCCCCCTAGCCGAAAACTTGGGTGCGGCGTGTCTAACGCCATCTACCGGGCATTTATAAAAGCTTTCACGCGAATATGCGTATTCCGCATTGCAATTGCGAAGCTTATTTGAACGACGTACATGTTAGGACTCGAATAATGCGTACGTCTTCACGTGTAAACTCATAGTTGAATTTAAATATTCATTAGTAAGCTATTAATTAAAAATATTTTTCCTGAAATAAATTAATTTAAAAAATAATGATAATAACGTCTAAAGCTCGGTTTTGTCGTCTAGTTAAAAATACACTAAATACCAAATCTCGGGCGGCCTATACAGTATATTGGTTGTGTATTCCAAGATGGCGTCATACATGATGGCAACTGGTACAATGCAAAAGGCAAGTTGATTATTGGATACTAATCGGTTAAAATAAGAGAAAAATAAGCTTTGCTTCACTTTATTGAAATGGAATAACTTTTTACAATTAGGTCGGTAACGTTCTTCTGGGGCCAGGGCGATGCTTAATACCCAACATTATCGTTCCATGTCGTGGTTTCAAGAATCCATGGAAGAGCAAATTACCCAATCGTAGGAAAGCTCCCGGAGTGGGAGTGTACGCCGGACAAATTTCCAATTTCGACACCAACGACGTGAATTATTTCCCACTTACGATACCAAACATCCCTTTTGACTTAAAGGAGGAATATAAGCCTGCGAAATTGTTGGTTATTTGGAAAGCACAGAGTTTCCAGCAAATTCCACAATGGCAGAAAACGTTTTTGGAAGAAACGTTAAAAATGACCTTTGAGGTGGGTTTCATGCTTTTCCTTCACAAATCAGGCTGAAATTTTGAACTAACACTTAATGATCACTAATTATTAACTAGCCAAACTTGGTTTAAAAATATTAACTGGTTGCCAGGTTACATGTGGGCCCACACAGTCACAGCTACTGTACAAAGTTATCATTTCATTTTGATAAGAAATAACTAGCATTTTAAAAAAATACTTAAATGAAAAACAGATATGACATTTTTTGCGAAACAAATGCCTATTAAATGCTATTATTAAGCTACTAAAAGCTCATTTGCATTTGTACCTTGGCCAGTCACCACTGCATATACCTCAACGTCTTGCATTGTTGTAAAAATAAAATTCAACAAAATTTCATGTGTGCAGGACAACAGTGGTGGTGTATTTCATCAAATCAATATAACGTCCATGCTTACTTACTAGGTAATGGCATGGGCAGATAGGTGTCCAATCGCCTTGAAAGCCATGATCTGCACTTAAATTCGTAGCACTTGCAGAAAGTGTTAGATACCAGTTTATATTAGAATAATTTCTTGTCGAGGTCTCGATATTTCCGTTAATCTAAAAAAGCAGATGTAAGTTACATGAACAATTTTTGTGTCACATCAAATCTTGTGGAAAATGTTCAGACGTTTTGACATTTGTTATGGAATTGGTGCTTGGAAATTAAAGTGATGATCCTTGAAATATGCTTCAATGTTTGTCAGCAAATTTACTGCACACCCTGAAGGAGAATGCACAAACTGGTGCAGTTGTTCATTGCTCAATGAACAAATGCACCAGCTGTTGCTTTGGCATGGATACTTAGAAGCTGGTTGTTGTCTCACTGTGGGACACCGTCACGCAGATTAGACATTCTATTATGTAGGGCTGAATCAACAATTCCAGTACTAAAAAGTATGATGAAAAGACCATTTTTTACTTTTTCTACTTAAAATTCCTTGCCTTCAAACCTTATTACGATAAATGTCCTCATTAAAAAAAACAATAAGCAAAAAGCAAATTATCAATTTACAACTCACTTTTGATTTGTGTTGTTTAAAGGTTAGATAGTCAACAGTCCATACATAAGATAACAGGAATTAATCGTTAACTTGCAAAACCAATTCAAAAATCGTTTTAGTGAAACATGACTATATCCAATTTTGTGATTTTCAGACAAAACGTACTGATCCGACCATTGTGAAGAACACACCAGAAATGAATAGAAAGCTCTGGCATGTCAAGCACTTGCTCACAATTAAGCCGCTCACGTTTCCAAATGGCATTCCCACCATGGACGATCTCGGTGCCACCTTCATTAAGCCAAATGGAGAAATGATCATCAACAAAAAGTTACAAGTACCGTTAGAGATGATTGAAAATCCATGTTTCGACGATAGAAGAATGGATACCGAGACGATAAAGAAGATTCAGCGCAGATGGTGGAATGATGCATGGGATACGTGAAACCATTTCATTCTCTCCAGTTTCTTTTTATTAGAAGAAAATAGTTTCGTCTCAAAGCTTGATGCCTGTAAGAAAATAATGAAAATAACAAAATCCTGGTAATAAAATAATTAACATTAAACTTTTGATTTTCTTGGAATACTACTTGCAAAGTGCTTATTTAGCTTAAATTTGCTGGCTGTTTTTTTTTTTTTTTTTTTAAATGGCACACTGAAAACCGCAATGCACAAGAAATACATTCAGTCATTTGGCTGCCAGCAGCCAGTGATGTCTGTATAACATCAGCATAGTTGAGCAACAGGACTTTGACCATTGTAAAACTATTTGTCTGATCCAAGAAGCAACATGTTTTTTACAACCAAAGATTTTAATAATATGGCATAACGTTTCAGCTCACCTAACCACCATCAGGTATTCTTATTTGCTGATAACTTAGTGAACCAAAACGTTGGGCTATACTATTAAAATCTTGGTTGTAAAAAACATCATCTCGCTTCTTGGATTTACAAACAACAGCCACTAGAAAGATGGAAAAGATCAAATTCATCGTTTGTATGAATTAATAGCAAGTGATCGTATATATATATTTCATAGCAGATAAGGTAGAAGAAATGCATGCCAAGGTTGTGTGGATTGCAGTAGGCTTCCAACTGCTGTCTGCAACATCATGTATTGCGGCAAATAATCTGAGCAACTATTTTCAAGATGGTACTCTACCACCTATTTTCAAAACGGTCGAATCTTTCTTGAATAAAACACAAACACTGTCAAATTGTAAAAACAAAACCACATTCAATTAAAGAATGAAAATAAAATCAATAGTGCGAACAATACACACGTAAAGACGAGGCTCCACCTAGATTCCCCGAGGGGAAATACTAAGTAGAGGGGCCCTAGTCAGCTGGGTTTTGTCAGCAGGTGAGCTAGCGTGCGGTGAAGCGCTTCCAACCTTTTCCGCAAGGATGTCATCGAGAGAACAGCCAGTTGTGCGCGGGTGTCCAAGGGAAGTATAGCCACAGTCCACCAAACCCATGCCGGGCCATTTTCCAACTGAAGATAATCAGTTTCCGTATCGGGTATTGGTCCGAAATGTTCCAAGATGCGGTTTTTTATTCCAGGATTGAGCTCCCTGAACCACTGTAAAACCTTGCTGCGCACGTCTTCGTGAAGATGCATAGTTTCTAGGTAAAATGGCAGAATTGACATATCATCAACAAGGGTAAATCCATTATGTTTGTATATGGTATTAGTTGCATAAGAAACCAGCAAAAATGATCTAATAACTGAATAATTAAAAACGTTTTTATGAATTTGAAACTCACTGTTAATTAAAATTTCAGCCAGTTAAGGAATCTAAAAGTAGTATTTATCTTCAAAACCTACCATTTTCATCACTTGGTTGGTCCTTTAAGAATTCGACCGTTGCCGTGTGATAACCGTCTTTCATGCTGCGTTCAAGAACGCGAAACCGTTTTCTTCCTACTGCATCCACCACTGCTCGCCCATCTGGGAAATATTGCACGTCTCTGATTTCGAGTGTGGTCCCATAGTCAGAAAACCTGTGTTCAAGATTAGTTTGGTTCACACGAAACGATGACAGTTGGGAAAAGCAATACGCCAACTTACATCTCATAGGAGCCTTCCTGAGGTACGCACATTCCAAACAACCTTGTTCCCGATTCCAAACAGCGTCGGATCATTAGGCGATACTTCGGTTCGAATATGTGGAGCGGACACGGCATCGTGGGGAAGCTCATGGTGCAAACAAAAACCGGCAACTCAAGACTGCCATCCTCTGAATTCCTAAGCAAGAGTTGTAAATTAAGCAAATGGTCAAATTCAACAACAACAACAAAAAACCTAGCAAGTTGTAAAAGTTGGGCTCTCAAAACTAGATTGAATTCTACAGAAGGATGTCCAGTAAATGTCCTGAAAAAAAACGTAGGCATGTATATCAATGCAAAATCATTGACACATGCTTGAATTTGTAATGTTTTTTGTCTTTTAATTTTCGAGGCCAACCTTCCAATAGCAATTTCCACAATATTTTCCCCAAGTCTACTCATTTTTCTACAGAGATGCTTTTTGAAAATACCAGCATCAACTGACGTTAAACGTGAATCTCAAACATAATTCCAGACTTTACGGGATGGAAGAAAATTAAATAGCAAAAAGTTTAAATAAGATAACAAAATTAAAGGGCTATGAAATATTATTTTCAGAAATTAAAAGTGAAAAATAACTACGATCCACAATATTTCTATTAAAATGCAGCGCTACGGAGAATTTTCCAAAACTTGCACTAATTGGAAATTAACAATGCCTTTACAGCAAATGCGCATGTTGAAAATTACAGAGGCAAACATGCTTACTTTGTCAAATCGTTCATTTCTTCAATGTGAATTTGTTTACGTTCGGCATAGGCTTCAGGAATATACGTCTGCATGGCAACTTCGATGAACTCTGTGACGAACTGGCGTCTTTCTGCCAGATACTGGGAAAGAAATCTTTCATTGTAAATTCATTTTTAATCAACGAGGTAAAAATTGAGTCATAATACAATACTAACATCTTCTAACGACGATTTACATAACGGGCAACTTGTAGTGTGATCGAGACATCTGTCAATGCACGTGCGACAGAAGACGTGGCCACAGGGAGTTGTTATCGGTTGCCAAAGTGTCCTTTAATTGGTTATAAATTCGATGTATTAACTGCTCTTGGTCAGCCAACAAAATTATAGTTTTTAAATTTGGATAAGTTTACCTAAGGCACAAAGTGCATTCAAAATCAGACTTGTCAAGCAAGTCTGCATCAATAGTTCTATTAATCTTCTTCATTTCAATTTCTAAAAAAAATTGTTATCAGAAATGTAAAATGCTAGTAAAGTTTATCATGGCAAATTCCAGTCAATATAGACCTACTTTCAAGTGCACTAATGCTGATCTGACAACGATCCAGAAACAAACCCAGTCTTGCAAAACCCTCTAAGGATGCCAGTGAAGAGCTGGTCCGTTTCCGCTTACCACTTGTGGTATTTGCTGAAATATCCTGCAATATTTCGAAAATATATTTCAAAAATGAGAACAAAGACAGCCACAGTATCAACTTATTAACAAAGGAATGCAATTTGTATGCTTGAGCTTTACCTCTATGTCAGATGATTTGTCGGGTGCACCATCACGTGACCCAAAACACAAACGCCGTCTTAACAAGTGGGCTGCGTACGCACTCACCGATACCAATGATGCACGTTTGGATCCTTCGTGTTTCTCAGGTGCGAGGAACGGCATGTTAATGCCGCACGACTTGCAAATTATCCGATGCAAAACCTGTTAGCAAACAACATGGAATAATTGCTTCAACTTTAGATGTAATTTTTAAAATGCTTCTACGAATTTAGAGGTTAGTGAATCCTTGCCTTAGTCAGCTCCATGACTATGGATGGTAACTGGGGCTCCAGGACGAGACACTGAAGGAAGGCAATAGCAGCATCCTCAAATCGGCCCAGGCTGATTAAAGCGTATGCCTTACGACAATATCCCTATTAAAAAGATAACTTGTTACAATGCTGAAAAAGCAGTTTAAAAATCGAAATAATAGCGACTTACTCACCTTTGGCCAATCTGGACGCAGCCCAATGGTTGTTTCAGCATTATGAAGTGCTTCTATTGCCTGCCCTACCTGCAAATGTGCATGTGACAAATTACTTGTCAGCAAGTAATCTTTCTTCGATGCTAAAAAGGAAAAACGAAAGAAAATTATTGAACCAAGCTGTTACATGATAGCGTACATGATGTAAAATGCACGCCATATGCCTAAGTTTTTGAAAACAATTTAGGTTTATGATTACAAGCATAAAATCTGATTGAATTATTTTTATAACCAATAGCTTGTCCACAACGCAAATGCTCCATAAAAGTGGAAAAATTCAAGGCTGAAATTTAGAAAAAATTACTTCAATTGGGATTCGATTGGCAATTAGCATAAACTATAGCATATCACAAATTTAAAAACTACCAATGTTCATGATCATACATTAATTAAGAAAAGTCCCATGACAAAAACAGCTAGGTTTACAACTCAAATTTAAAGGTACGTCGCAATTAAACATTAATAGTCATGCAACCATGTTCGTAATAGCAAAATTTGTAGTCTATAGGACGAGCTAACATACATATATATATATGTTGTGCAAAGCTTAGCAATTAACTGCCGACATACTTATTAAAACCTAACTAATTTAAGATTGCTGGACAATGTCCAAAATCTACGACATTCACTATTCATGAAGGTCTCCAATACCTTTCCTCCAAATAGTTATAGATCCTTCAAAATGCTTTAGCAATACAACCAAGTTGCAGTTTGAATACATGGAAAAATATTCATAAAAAAGTTTCCATGATGAAATAATTATAAACGTAGATGATGCTCAAAAAGCAACTGAGTAACATAAATGACAATGAGAATAAAAATCACTTTTAAATTTATCTTTCATCCAAGTTCCTACGTAACTGTAGATTTGCTCAAAAGCATTCCCAAATGGCACGCTTTAAACAAATTATTGTAAAATTGTAGTTGCCCTATGTACCTATCATAAGAATCGACGTCACATCAGTTGGTTACATAAAGCATTATATAATTTCATAATGTGAATTATGAAACCAGGAAGGTCAACTATATTATCCAAGGTGCCAATAAAATAATGTTAACTTGAGTATTTGGTTACGTGTAAAGGTTGTGGGGTGTACAATTTTATTCATTATAATTGTTTTCAGTTAAAGGCAGATTTGCCATTTTCCAAATGCAAATTATAAACTTTGTGGGTTCAGACATTATTTTTTTCTACATAATTTCAAGAATAAGGGAGCAGAAAAAAATTGATGAAAAACTTTGTATCTTTTTAGAATTCATCATATAGGAAAATACATAAAGTTCATGCATTAAGAAAAAAATAATACACATTACAGAACAAATTATAAAAGTTTTATTTTTATGGTAACTAGGAAGACATTTTTTTTTCAAGATTATTGTATTTACTTTTTTTGCTTATAGTTTCTGATTGCTTGGGATTAAACGAGTTTTCCATAATATTGTTTGTTGTTTAGGGTATTTTAAACATTGGGAGTTGGCCTTCATCACCTATCTTGGAATTTTGCCTCCGAAGGGAGACTTCCACCCCATCTCGAGGGCTTTTTAACGTGCAGAGAGCAAGAGAGAACTACACGAGACCTCATTTTAAACTCCCATACAAAAAAACTGCCACTTCCGAAATTTCGCCCATCAGAAAAATTCCCACAACTTCGACTGGAGAGCAAGCCCTGCATCTTAGGACCGAGAGGCAAGCGCATAACAAACTCTACCACTCGCATAGGCCGTTAAAACATTTCACCAAACACTAACCACTTACCAATCCTATATGCCTGCGTGTAACTCTCAATGGCTTTATCAATTTGATTGTCGTGAAACAATTTGTTGCCAGTCTGCTTCAGCCGTGCAGCCATCAGTTCGTTAGGCCACCATTTGCCAATCAAGTCGGCAATGACCACGTTAGTCTTGAAATCGTCCCAGTTCGAAAGGTCCCGCGCGTGACCACACTTCACGCACATTTTCGGTGAAAATTTGTAAAGACACATTTTACAGTATGTGTGTCCACAAGAGATGGTTACAGGGCTGAGAAGGAAAGACTTGCAGCGTACGCAAGCGGCAAAATCCTCGAAGAAGCTCTCCCCAGATCGGCTTTTCCAGTTTTGGGCTAGTGCATGCTCGATCCATTCTTCAACATGCTGTTTTAGCACTTCGGACGTGGCTGTGCCATCTCGGCATAAAGCAGCATATGAATACATGGCGTCTTTGATGTTGAAAACGTCCACCGCACTCGAACAGAGCTCTGTTGATGTTACAGACGACCCAGGTGTTGTAATTTTACCCAAAATTGGGCTGTCAAGACTGGGTCCTTTGTAAGCAGTACTTGTATCTGTATCAGAGTCTACAAGTTGATTTGGGCGATACTTTACACGGGGTAACGCCTGTTGGCTAGACGTACTTTCCATAGCCCTTTCAATTAACGACGGCATCAAAGAGTATATATATTCACTGAATTAAAAATTTAAATAAAATCACTACATGAAAAAACGACGATGACAAGCTGCTGCCGAGTAATATACCATCAAAGAGCAGAACTTACCGCAATAAGAATTCGCACAAACTAAATAAAAAGACAAGCGCGTTATATAATCATAAACATCCTTATGTAACAGCCCACGTGATGGCTAACAACACAGGCCATCACCCTCGACTGTACTATCGCTGCCAATATCAGCGATAGCTTACGCATTTTAATCACGTTTGACGTAATTGAAATCCTTGTTTACGAGTTAGAAACATGTTTCAAATTCTGATTAAGAAATAATTAAGTACTATATAGCTTGGAAGCATGCAAATACCGGTATGCAAGGTCGACCATGTCATAATTTGCCTTGAAGCGCGCCATATATCCAGCGATGTACACGTAAGTCCAGGAAATTATGAAATCCTGGCTGTTATAAAAACGATAATTCGTAAAATTTTAATTCCGAAATTACCTAAGATCACGTTTTAAAAAAACAAAACCTAAAAATAAGTCTCTAAATGCAGATAGAACAGCTGTAACACCGGAAACCTTTCCGCAAAAAAAAAACGTTCTTCATTCCGTCATGCGCAAACGAAGCCAAAGTCGTGAAATTTGTTCCTACAATGAAAACATTTCAAACGTGATGCAGTAAAAACAACCTACTCACTTGTAAAACCCTTCGAAATGAATAATAACGTGCTTGTAAAAAATAAAATGATGTTTATTTTGCTATAAAATATTCCAAAAATTTCAACTGTTATAAAATTAACTTCGTAATTAAGAGCAGGACCGCAAGCAAGCGAGAAAACACAATTTTCGAAAATGAAAAAAAAACCTTGCTAGAGTTTATGCAGTGAAACTAACCTACGCATTTGCAAAACCCTTCGAGATGTAGTAAATACAAAGATGCTTGTAAACAATAAAATAAATTATTTTTTCTAGAATACGTTCCAAATATTTCTAATTTGGTATTTGTGACAATTGTGACCAAGTGGTTCGGTAATGTTAAATCACACAATCAAAATTTATTTCAAACGGTAATAAATATGCAGTGGCGGCACTAGGGTTGGTGTCACCCGGTGCGGTAACTCATGGTGTCACCCCCCTCACGACACCCTATAGTATAGAGATCTCCTCCGAGTCCGCACATTTTTGCTGATTTTTGTTTTTAAATTCACGTTTGCAAATCAAAATAGAAAATGGAATATTTTCATAAAATAAGAA
>JAQGBW010002740.1:0-18647 GCA_034698625.1 Julus scanicus
TTGGTGTCACCCCTTGTGATGGTGTCACCCGGTGCGGTCCGCACCCCCCGCACCCCCCTAGTGCCGCCACTGTCCATATCCTCTCATGAAATTCAAGTGATACGTTATAAATATATAAATAAGTCGTTCTAAGTCTTTTTTTAAGTTTACTGGTTTAAACTAATGCTAAGAAAGAGAATACTAGTGAATAACTGGTAACTGCGCATATGAATGAACATAATACGAGTACCACGTGCACGTTAGTATCAAATGTATTGTGTGAAACACGAGATTGGAATTTTTTTCTGATACACGCTATACTTGTTTCGAGTACTAATCCTAAGACTTGAATGCGGATTCATTGGACATTGGTGTACAGAAGAATGTAATTCTTGTAACGCGTGTTAAAATTGTTAATGGTACATGCTAATCTACACCAAATATTGCGTAATTAAACATAACCCTTCCAGCCCTAACTTTATTAGACATTTTAAACAGTAGATAAGCAACAGCAGCTCGTAAATTGTTCTGGAAGACCCTTTTTTACACAAGGATCCTTTTGTGACCATGATCTATTTATGACCATGCTTTCACAATGATCTTCTTGTGAACATGCTTTTACAATGATCATCTTGTGACAATGCTTCTACAATAATTGTTCGTGACCATGCTTTTACACAAAGAACTTTTATGTTGTTACAATGATTTTTTGTGACCATGCTTTTGCCCACATATCTTTTTGTGCACCATGCTTTTGCCCACATATCTTTTTGTGACCATGCTTTTGCCCACATATCTTTTTGTGACCATGCTTTTACAATGACCTTTTTGCGACCATGCTTTTAAAATGATTTTTGTGACCATGCGTTTACGCAATGATCTTCTTGTGAACAAGCTTTTACAATGATCTTCGGGTGACCATGCTTTTAAAATGATTTTTGTGATCATGCTTTTACACAATGATCTTCTTGTGACCATGCTTTTAGAATGCATTTTTGTGTCCATGCAGTTAGAATGATTTTGTGATCATGCTTTTACAACGCTTTTTCATGAATACAAAACGTTGATGTTGCTTTATAAATAATATACTGTAAATTACTCGTTTTTCCATTAGAGGTACTTTTCCAAGCAATACGAAATGCACAAAATCATAGGTCATCCTAATGGTTTTAAAAACAAAGTAGAGACCCCCCGTTATTTTTCTGTCGTTATGTAATATGTGAATGTGTTGAAACATGCAACGTTACACAGTCCATGCGTTTAAATGCAGGGAGCCGGACGTATGAAGTAGATATGAAGTGCTTTTACCTTTCGGCCTCCAGCACATCCTCCATGACGTAACCATCTCTCGGAGCAAATTGAAAAGCTACAATTAATCCGCTATTCACCAAAAGCGTAGCAATTATAAGATGCATTTCAGTGAAATGAACACCACATGACTTCATACGATACATCATTGGAGAGAGTTGCGAGTGGAAAAGCCCTACATGAGTGGGCGCACATGCAGCACGACCGATCACTATAATGCCAATGGGTCTTTGCAGTGAAAAATGCGGCATGCATGCCAAAAGTGGATAATAAGCGGCTGCTGTTAAGTATAGCTTTTTATCAAGGCTTCATTCGATGGCGCCCATGCAGCAGTCAGAAATGCGCCTCGGTGTGTCTAAGTCCGAAATTGAGTCAAACGCTAGGCTTAATATTCAAGGTTTTTTAAAAAGAAGGAACGGTATACGTGTAATACAATCAATAAGTCACCAACGCATATTATGTATAACGAACGTGTGACATTATTAATCATCTCGGTGTTTAGTTTCCGAGCATTCGTTCGAGACGCGACAATGCATTTGTGGGTCATAGGTCACATGTTTGATTATATAATAAAAAGAGCCAGTATGATAAATATAGCATCCAGACTTAACCACTATCCGAGCAACGCGAAGTAGTTCAACAGGGATCCAAATACATCGCAATAACTGATGCTGGAGCCGCGTTTGCCCCATTTACTGTCTGTCGTTAAGATAACGAACATTTTTTTTAAACAGCTATGGAGTCCCTAATGGATAATTACAGATAATCATGATTATAAGTGGTTAATTTTGTCAGAGGACAACCTTCTTTGATGCCTCGCTGTCGTTTTGGTGTTCGTGGTGCACGTATACGTTTGTACTGCGAAATATTGCAAATAATATATATGCTCATGTGCTGTGAAATAAAGATTAGAATACTTTTGCTTGAAATTTGTATATTATTTAATATTTTCAGTCTTTTTTTTTCAATTATATAGTTGATAGTTGGATTTTTCGGTTTAGTGGAATAATTTTGTATATCTTAAGTATAATGTTGTGTACTGTAGGGTATCAGTTATGTGTTCAGGTACCTAATACATCCAATTATTTTATTTAGGAAACAGGTAAAATTTTAATGAAATCATGTAACCGGAAGAAGTATCGTTCCATGGAATCCATGGCGATTTTGATGCTATGTTGTTTATGTTGACTGTGTGTAGTGGGATAAATTAGCATTACCAACTGAATCACTGCCAATCTTATTTTATATTTTTAATAATAAAATAAGTACACTTATAATCAAACAATGCTATAACTAAAAAAAAGGAAAGCGAATATGCTGTACATGCATTGAGATGCAGGCTTTATTCAATAGATGGCAGCACAGTATCTTGTACTCTATTTTGGTTCAATTAAGCCTACAGTAAGCTTGTTGTGTGTTTAGGCATCTTAAAAGGGCTCGGATATACACAGCTGTACAATATACAGTAATTAATAAAAAATAAAAAAATAAACTTACTAAATTAAATTAAGCAAATTAAACACGCAATTAAATTATTGTATTATTGCAAATTATTGAATGCTGTATACTTTGCTCGTTTAATTTAGTTTAATTTGTTTGCTTAAGTTAGTAATTAGTTAATTAATAATTTAATATCAAAAGCGGGGCCCCACATTTGATAATGGCTATTACTAAATTCAAAGAAAATGTATTATTGAAGATCTATTATTTTTGTTTGCATATAGTAATATGCTTATACAAACACTATAAAGCGTCTAAGCCATAAGTATAGGTTATATCTAAGATATGTTCCGAATAATATCTATAGCACACTCATTATTGCATTTATACATTTTTTTTAAAAAAAATGCATGCATTTATAGTGTTTCCATTTCGAAAATAACAAAATTTGTACTGTATAAATTTCCAGAATACATATATATAGATTGCACCTTGTTCTTTCTAGAAATCTATACTGTATATATATTTTACTAAAACGTTTCACACGGTTTTGTATTATATTTCCCAAAAATGAAATGTGGATATTAAGATATGTTTTTTTCCTTATCAAAACAACATATTTATTTTTAGATTATTAATATTAGATACATTTGTTTACAAACTGAAAAATCAGTTAAGGCATCGTTTCAAGTATAACTTGGTAAAGTTTTCCAAATGATCAAGGACAGTCCAAGTTGAGTTTTTTTGCGGGTAACCGTAATATACCGTTCTACAGTAATATGCATCCAATTTAAGATGCATGCAACATTTGTGTGCACTCATTTTCATTGGAAGCTGGGTACGAAAATCCAAGTAAGAGTAGCAATTGCATGGTATGGATAAAAAAAGGCGTCATAAAAACTGTATAAAAGTATCGAGGAGTAAACGCAGACTGACATAAAAGCCGATGGCAATATCATTGGCGTGTCTTAATCGTATGAGCAGAACAGTGATTTAACGAAATGCGACCATCAGTCACGGGAAAGAATCACTTTGGCTAAAACTCACTTCGGGTTACTTTCAGTTACGTCGACCCAATCTGCCCCATGGGAACTTACAATTAAATACAAGACTCATCAAAGCTGTGTGCAGGCAGCAGTTTGTCTTTAGTCCACCACCCTCACCCTGACACGCTCTTTGGTTTTTCCATAAAGATAATACGACTTTTACAATAGCTTCAGATAGATTCCCATTACTTTTTTCCTATCGAAGAATTAACATGGGATTTAGCGTGAATTTCAAACTAGAAAAGATGCATAAGGTTAAATGAGGATTGTGGATACGGGTTCGTGAGGGTGGCGAACCAAGCGAGACCGACCCCACTAACTCTATAGGAATTTCGTGAGAGTAAAAGTCTTTTATTAGCCCCACAAAAAAAGAATAATTGTGCTATAAGAAAAGTGAATTAATTGACGAGAAACCAAAGAGCACTAGCTATCATAACAATTGACTCAACTTTTCCACTCGGGATCAATTCAATAAAAAATAGGGTTTTTTGGTAGACTATTTGCCATTCTTATGGCCTATTATATTTAATACAAGTTAATTCATATGGAAATCAGGGAATAATAAACTTTTCTCATGAGGGTATTTCAAACTAGTGAAAAAAATAGTTTGATCTACCCCAAAACCTAATAGGTAAAAACTGTAAAATTTGTTGGAATCTTCAATAGTGCTTGCTACCCTGTATTTGGCATGAATTGTAAGTTAATTTAATGTTGGAATTTAAAGCCAGTTTTAGTCGTAGAAGTATTCTGTGTATTTAAAAAACTTTAAAACCCATGTTACCAGTTTTCACTTTACATAAATGTTAATGAAAATATATTCTTTTATATTATTATTTTATAGTAACAGGAGCTTTAAAGAATAAATAAAACTTGCCAAAAGTTAACTACAATCACCTAAATCCGTGAACTGATATCACAGATGTTTTACCTACGTTAAGGAAATAATCACATGTTGTAATTATTCAAAATAACAATTAATTTTTCTTATCAAAACGTGCAAATCGCTAATGATTGATTACAGTCGTGCATCATTGCACAGTAAATGATAAATGTGGAGATTACTTGCATCCTGTACGCGTGTATGCGTGGGATACTCGTCCCACCAAATGCGGGTTTGAAAGTTTGCGTGATACCACCTGATTGAATAATATTATTTATTGCAATCGCCTCTTGCTAGATGATATGATTCTCGACAATATTTTTTCCTGCTTTTAAGGTAATTGACTTTATTGATTTACCTACACTGAGTATGAGGTAAAAGCCATAATGTCAACGGCCACATGAAATATAGGACGTATGCATGGTATTGAAGGTACTGTGCAGCTCGAGGTTTGGAAATTTTACTATTATTTCAAATTTGCAAATGTTAGAATGCTCCAAAATAAGAGGTAGATCATTTTAAAGGACTCGATATATAGAAATTAAATAGCCTTATTATTGCATCATAACGACATACTAATAGTAATTATTTTTCTTGTTCTTTAATTTCTTGTTGCCTATATTGCAACATTACACGAAAGAACTGCTTAAAACCAGAAAGTAGATACTTGCAATCATATATACGAGCACATGTCACTGATACATGCTATGTATGTCATATTGACAATTAGAAATTCATTAATTTAAATTGGGCACTGAGAAATGCGACATTGAGTAACCTTTATATATCGATAGATCACTTCATTTTCAAAAGTCCATCTTATGTTTAAAATCGTTTCAACAAATTACACATGGATATATAACGAATGTAATTAGTTGTATACAGCTGTATTAGAATACCTTTATCTAGTAAAATAGAGAAAAAATATTATATCTTTTAGAAAATTCGATACTTAATTTAATTAAAAATGGTTGCAAACTGGTATTATGATGTTCGTTGAATTCGACACTAATTACTTCTTCACTGAAAACTCAACATGTGCATTGACAGTGTATTTATGCACATCGACGTGCAATTTTTATATAATACACAGCAATTTGTGTTAAATGTTAGCAGTATATGTTATTTGTGCATTTTAACATTCGAAATGTGTTATATTGCATAAAGAAGGTAATTTTACACATTATGTGTGCGCAACTGTTTTACACATTTTTGTGCTTTTTTGCACATTTTGAGTTTTCAGTGTTGTTACAAAGCAAGTTATTAACAAGTTTTAATTATATTTATATAGTTGACAATTTTGTTTATTACCTTTTACGTACAAAATTTAATGATATTCTTGTTTGTGTACTTTCTTTTCTCCAAGAAATCATCCAAGTTAAGCATGTATATGTTTAACATCAGATTTCATATGAAAAATACAAAATTTTACTTGAAGATACCACACTAACATATATACTCAAAATTACCCTGGCCTTTGCTGTGGTGGATTTCAGTGCTATTTGTGGGCATATGCCACGTTTTAGAGTTTTGCATGAAGCCTAGTGCAGTTTTGAAAAATGGCAACTGTCAGCACTTAGCACTCAATTCATTAAGGGTTAGCCACTACAGCAACCCCTTGCAATTCAATTCGGACGATTAAAACTTGAGGTTTTCTAATTTTGACGACGTTCTATCTCCCATTACACAAGCCATTGAATGTCGACAAAGATGAATATTTGCTCTTCACAAATGGGTGCACTTCTGTTCGTAAAGTATGTACCTGCAGGTCTGCCAAACAGATGGTCCAACAGAATGAATAATAGGGTCCAAAAAATTGAACATGCAATAGTGAGACCATTAGGGAAAGAGCTATCATATAGTGAAGCTCTTTCACTTCCTAATAAGATAGGGCGGGTTGCCACACTGGGGTTTGGATACCGATCTAGACACGTGTTATATGCATTGGCAATAGCCTGCTCGTTTTATAATAATAATAAGATGGACACAATCAGGGATTTTCCCCTTATGTATATATTCCCCCCTCTCCAGTTGACGCATGGGCATTGGCCAACGCTTGTACACTTTAGCGCCATATAGCGGGCATTCATGTATAACGCGCTATAGCTTGATTAATAGGCAACCGTAACGGCCATTTTCATTACAATAGTGACAGTTTCATTTTTTTAACACTAAATGTCATTGAAAATGAGGCATCGACGCTCTACACTCTGCTCTCCTGATTATTCATAATTATTTTAATGGATTTAATAGTGTAGGGGTTCCCAATTTGGAAGTTTTCAACGTATATTCTAATTGGAAAAAAAATATGACCAACATATGTTTCTCTTACTATATGCCACTTGCATTCGTAATTAAAACGCTGGGTGGGGAGGGGGTGAACAATGGCAAAAATAAATAGGCTTAACGTGATTATAAGCCTGGTCTAATTAGACACGGGGATTATTATTCATTTAATATGAACTTATAAGCAGCACTGGCTACGTGAAATATCTTGTGAAGACGTTTGAAAACAGGTAATGTCCAATTGTAATCCAAGTGTGTCCTGCACACACAAATGTACAAATTAATATGGACACAAGGGATAATTAAATTATGCCACGGAATTCATGATAACTGTTTAAATCGTTGTTTATATATTTGCATTATTAAATACAATTCAACTAAAACTTTCTTTGCATTGTAAATGGATTAATTGTTACTGGTGGATGCTATTCAAAAAGTACCTATACAACTTGGTGTCTGCATGGAAAGCCTTGGGGGTCAGTCAAAAACGACGTCCGGGGGAGGGGTTGCTGGCATGTGGACAGGGGAGTGAGAGAGGGAAGCTATTATGGACATCCACTAATGATGTTATTGTTCAGTTTTAGGTTTTTCTGTTTAATTAATTATATAGGATCAGTGGCAGGGGAAAGAGACACCAGAAGAAATGTGTCCCCAGTCCCAAATGTACTTTCATTTTTAAAACCTTCGGGAAAGTTGGGGTATTATGTCTAAAATTGCGTTAAAAACTAATTTTATTCTGGAATTTCCCTAGATCAGGAAATTTCTGTTAATCATCAAAATCTGGAAAAATGTGGAATGGGCAGCGAGACTGGTGCTTGGAAATTTTTCAACACGTTTCAACAAATTTTCTGGATGCCCTACTTTTCAAAACAAATTAAGGACGTCTATGATGAGGTGGGGGGCTCACTTTATGAAGAAATTTCGGGGTCGTCCTTTATGAATGGCCCCTTAGGATGCTTGAATGTATATTAGGATTGCAATAATATGCCTATGGCATTCCAGACATTGCGTGCATTAAACTTCCATTACCAACATATAGTAGTCTTCATATGGGCTTAAACCATTGTAATTATTACACATATTCTTACTAAATGTTCAGTTTTTCATTTATTAATAATGATGCTTAAGACGTTACTGACGATAAGTGCAATTTTCATACTGGTAGGTACTGAGTTGAACTGAATTGAACTAAAATCACTTAAAACTCAATTAATTAATGTATTTGTTTTTAGATTGCTACACGAATCCAACCTGGTTTGACAATCACATCACAAGTATGAATTCAGTTTTATTTGTGACCTCATTCATAACAATTCCTCCAAAACTTCATGACGTCATTAATAACACACCCACTCTTCCCCCCTCCCTTATACGATTCAATTTGTGGGACAATTAATTCACGCA
This sequence comes from Julus scanicus, assembly GCA_034698625.1. Classification (NCBI taxonomy): domain Eukaryota; kingdom Metazoa; phylum Arthropoda; class Diplopoda; order Julida; family Julidae; genus Julus; species Julus scanicus. Next base: position 8,344 of record JAQGBW010002740.1, read on the forward strand.
TGATACAATATTATGGTCACGCGCTTTAATGCTTTAGTGCTTAATGCGCTTATTCATAAAATTGGATATGATAATTAATTTATTTTCTAAGCAGTGTCATCATTTCTGGCGTACTCATGAAACTTATCACTTATCTGCGCTTTCCCAAGCTTGTTATGGAGATGGGTTCCAATGCGAAATCCTTTTTTTAATAGGTTGTGCAATTGGCAGCACACCGTTGATGGTGCTTCCCAGATATTTAACGATGTAGCACTTTGAGAAAGGTTTGTGTATACAAAAGTCTATCTATATAATTTGAAGTCTTCACAAAAGCTTAAACAAAGCCCATAAATGTACAGAGAGCCTCTGCAGCGGTGATAAAGGGAGCAACGCTTGCATTTCAGATTGGCTCGTTCAATTGGAGCGAGTGTGAGAGGTAATTTTCGACTTAGTTTTGATTATGTAACAATTAACGAGGAGCCTGGTCCACCTGATTCCCAACTTGGACTGCAGCAGCCTATACGTACTCATATAGCGTTGGCTTAATGAAACCATTTGTGTTCTTGGGGCGAGCTAAGCCTGCAAGTACAGGGAGGGTTTCATGGACTGTACACGAATCAACAGATTTGTATTAATTATTGCTATCGTTTCAAGGGATCTGTCACATATAATGAGCCTATTAGACGTATAGTTACACCAAATTGGCTGCCTAAGGAGCAGCAGTGACAAACGACCATTAAATGAATGGAAGCGGAATAGCAGAGCTAACAGCCACGTATACATATATATATATGGCAAGGGCGAATCAGTAAAGACATAGCACACTTGGCAGTAAATGAAATAAAACATGTTTTTAAAAAAATAATTTTAGTCGAAAATCAAACACGAGCGTTCTTCAGAAAATAGCAATGAGTATAGAATTTTTTTGTTGTATACAAAAAGCAAGTGCAGAGCATGTTGCCATCATTAGATAAATAATTTTTTTTTAAAACTTTACAAGACTAAGTAGGCTCTATGCAGGTGACAAGTATTTTATTCTGGTTGCAAGATGTATAGAAAACGTCTTAAAAAAATGACATTGTTAAATGACTTGTTAACAAGGTTTATAGTATTTATTTAATTGGGTGTACGTGGTTCAAATAAATTTAGTTCATAAATTAAATTAATCAGTATAAATCTATTGTATCCATGACCAATATGTTTTATTATATATATATATATGATTTGAAGAATATTGTGAATATTAAGGTATTTCTTGCATTGATTATGTTAATATCTATGATAGTTGTGATGTACTATATACTATCTAAAAAGGTAGAATTTAATTTTTATACGATATAATATCTTCAAAAAATACGTAAGTGTAAAAAACAGTATAAAGGTGTTTTGTTGTGCTAAATAAGTGTATATTAATATTATATTTTCTATACTGGTTAAAGGAACCACTTGCCATTGGGCGAGTTTTGAGTTTCCATTTTGAGTTTCCATGTGCACAAGTATATATTTTGATAACACACATCTTACATATGCACCGTCCATCTGATTTTCCAATTGCATTTTCTAAACTTTTCGGTATCCCTACGAGTTGTGAAGAACACTTGTCAAACCCCAATTACGCTACGCCTACATACCCGTTAGTCGGATATAAATTTACAACGACATGCTCGCGAACAATGAACGAATATATTCTATATCCCCATGCTATAGTCATTTTCCTATAACAAGGTGGGCTCTTGTGTTGAAAATTCCATAACTCCATTTGAATGTGTTGATGAGACATATACTAAATGTGAGAATTATACGAGATAAATTACAATTTTACAACACTTTTCAATGCAAAATGCTTCATTACTGAGAGGCAGAAGGCTGAAATAGCCCATATTCAATTGTAATTGACAAACTAGCCTATTTTATGCGCTTAGTTTAACTAAAGTAATGAAGTGCATTGTTAAAAGAACAATCATCAGCTAGCTGACAAGGCTTGACTTGATCTAGCGGATTATTAACATCATTTTTTTCAGTCCAGGACAATGCTATCAAATTCGTAACATATAGCCACAAATTACAAATATGAAGTTAGTTAATTTACCCTTAAACTAAAATTAAACTAAAATTATGTCACACTCAGTACCTACATTAAAACAAATGGTTTTTTTCTAAATACACCATAAACTATATAGAATCAATAACTAATTTGTGCATCCTAACATTGACTTAATAACAAAGTTCTTATTTCAGCTAATTTCATTGGCACTTGTCCCGATTAATGACGTAAATGAAATATTCCTCAATGCCTAATTTATTGCGTTGGAAATGAACAAAACGCCTAATCAATTTGGCGTGTTCATTCATTTATGTTTACTCGACGTGTTGATGCTCACATTACGAAAACTAGGTGTTAAATAATGTCATTATTTTAATTATTTTGGGCAGCATGCTGGTTATAATAATGCAAACTGAAGTGATGTTTATTTAAAAGGCTGCTCGAAGTGTGCACTCAATGTGAAACTGTTTTTTCTTTTCACCTTTACACACTTTAATTGAAGCGAAACAAACCAAGATGTGATCAACAAAGTAGAGCTGCATGCATGTGCAATTTAATTAATGGATTAGCGGCAGAATATGTCCATCATCTGTGTAAGGCGTAGCCCATGACACAATATAAATTACCAGTTGAATGCATGCATGCAAATATGTCCTCTAGATAATACATGTAATACTCATGTATCTAGCAGAGACTTCAGTAAAATTCCTTTAACCATGTCAGTGAAAGTTATCAATAGTTTGGAATTATTTTGGAGACGTTTACTGTACATCTCTTGCATGTGTTGCCTTTTCACCTAAGTAACATGCTCGATATAGTTTTGTAACTGTTACAGAATTATTACTACTTCTTTTAGCGTAATGATCCTGACCAATTATTTTTTAAATCAATCAACGATTAATCAGCTATAGAAATGTAAATGTTTATACCAAGATAATACAGTGAACATAACTATTACAGAATACTGTATCTATTTTTTTTTTCGGAATTTGTTTTTAACTTACTACTGTATTGCCCAATCGGTAGCATAACATTCTGAATTGATGTAGATCGTATACAGTGTATAGATAATATTAATCTTTTCAGATGTATACTTTGCTCTAAATAGTTGCAAGTTGTTAATATCTTACGCAAAAAACAGGTAAAATATTTGATAAAACTGGACTAACAATCTTGAATTTGCAGGGTATATTGTGCTATAGAACGTGTGGCTGTATGCCCATACAAAATCATCGATGTCATGATTGCCTTGTAAAATAATATGTTATATACAGTGGAGTCTCACTTATACCAATATGAGGGGGAACAGAAAACTCTTCTTATAATTGAATACTTCATATAAGTGATAAACCTCACTTATACAAATATGAGAGGGAACAGAACATTCTTCATATAAGTGGATACAGTGTGCATGTACATGTACTAGCAGGTTTCGTGGTTACTGTATTTTAATAAATAGAGAATAATTCTTCTTAAAAAATGTCGTTTTAATAGTTTTGTCAATGCATATGTACATACAAAGAAGAAAAGAAACAAAAAACAAGATGTATTTGATATAATCACAAACAATAAGGTATACATGTAACTTAAGTTACATCTTATTTCGTCTTAAAAAATCTCTATAATTTTAACTTGCTTGTTTTTCCAACAAGCTACATTATATAAGACCTGTTCACAGTCAATTATAACATCACTCTTTTTCGTTTACGTCTTTAGAATAGACGAAACGCTTCACAATTATGTGAAAAAGCTCTTCTTATAATTGAATAGCATTTACACAAGGGGATTACATCAGGGGAATGAATCACCCTTTGTATATATATATATACAAGTGGAAATTTTGTATAACTGAATATCGTATAAGCCGGGGAACAAGAAATTGTTTGTATAACCGAATGTTTCATATAAAGTGAGCTTCGTGTAAGTGAGACTCCACTGTATACCGAATAACAGCATTTAACTGCAAATATGGAATCTTTCTTAAACTGTGGAGGTAAAAGTTTATACAGTCAGGACAATTATATGTACCTGCATGAATATATAGTCAGGAGAATATACGTATATGTTGTACATAAGAGACATATTCACTTGCCTCAAAAAGTTAATTAACGATACAGTGCATGGATATGACTATTAATGAGATACAATTAAAGTTTGAATACAAATTTCATGCATTTGCGTTTTGCATATCTACAACTGTTATGTGGTGATAACGCTTATTGCATCTGGAGGCCTGAGCACGCAAACGCGGTTACTGATGCTAATAAATTACGTGAAAAAATACAACATCCATTTATACAGAACAACGCAATAAAGCATGTCAGGAAAGACTTTTTTATTGTGGAAGAAAATAAAACTAAGCCCATAAACAGCAACATTTAAATGTATTTACATAGGCATGTATGGAGATTACAGGCTGTTGCATCGTGGTTCCAGCGCATAATGCGTTATAACTCAGGGCGGAACGGGATAATAAATTATCTAAGGCCATGATGGAAGCAATCGCGAACACCATTAAATGCAGCCTAGTTAAGAATTAACCAGCTTTAATAGCAGCCATCTTCTTTGTAGGCCACTGACTTTCTCGCCTATAGGCCTTTTGTATTATTCAATAGCGTATAATGGGCTTATGTCGCCAAATGGAAACCATGGGCAGGTGAAAAATTGCCTATTATCATAATTGCAAATGGAATAAAAATGGTGTCCAGATGTATTAAAACAATGCATGTTATATTACATACGGTAGGATGTGCACAGCTATAAAAACTAAATGAAATTAGTGTCCTATAGTACACAGGGTAAATATGCAAGTGGTACCCCCTGCTGTGGGCTGACAAAATTACCCCTCACCACTTCATTCCGCCTATTTTTTTTTCGGATCGGAGGGAACATATGAAAGACCACTCCCTTTCCATATGTGGAATTTTTGTCATTATTAATATTTGTTTTTTTGGAAATACAAATTTGAATAGTAGTCAAATTTTTTAGGATTGAGATTACATTGAATCTTAAAAAGCACCGTTTGCAAAACTGTATTACAATGTAGTCGAGAAAATAAGAATTTCCATACATATAACTATGAATGTTGCTAGCGTATACTATATATATAGGCGAGGAACAAAGCTATTTATTGGATCATGTATGGTTCTGTTAGCATGTAAGAAACAATTGGCTTTGCTCTCTTTCCCGCAATCAATGCACATTCAATATTTTTTATGTATTGCAATCAAGAGACGGTTGGTTGATCATCAAATTGCAATGAATAACGGACATGTCATATTAACTTAATGAAATTCTAACAAAATAGCCAAGAATACGATCGAGAGAAAAAAACCAATGATCATTTCCCCAAAATATTCGCATTTATCTTCAGCATGGACATTTATTTATTGGTCACTCCAATAACATTTAGAAAAGGATGTCTAGCCAATATTTCCTATATTGAAAGTACAATACAGCTGCTTATTATGCTTTCAGGAAACGTACATTATTCAATGATAAATCCATATATACAGTCTTCATTTAATTTTAATAATTTTTCAGCAATTCTCTGGAAATTTTTCATCCTCTAGCTACAACGAGATTTCAGAAGTCATTCTTTGAAGAAGAAAAAAACATTTTTTTTGGTGATAAACTTAATGATAACATTTAATTCATGTTTTATAGAGCCTGAACTGCGTTGATGTATAAATGAAAAAATTTAAGTAAAATCTATAAGATATATTTCTAAACACCATGTAGAGCTTTTCGTTACAAGCACACGGTCTTCAAATCGATTTTCAATTAAATATATCCTTAGCAAACAATCTTGCCAACAATTTGCAAAATGTTAAGTAAGATCGATTAAATGAAAAAAAAACTGAATTTGAAAAGCAATTTTATATTCAGTAATTGATTTTTTTTAGTCGCACGAAGCTATAAGATGCGTGTATTTTTTTTAAACTGCTGATAAGCTGAAGCTTAGTTTTCACATACGTACATGGTATACAACAAACAGAAGTTTATCCAAAATGAATATTTTTCAGTTTGGCCTGGCCATATATATAGACGCTCTGTGAACGTAAATAGCATCATGCAAGAAATCAATGTATCGGAGGATAAAACAGTGAATTTCTGTTAACGATGCTTCATATATAAGTTTACTTTTAAAAAAAGGAAAGAGCTAAGTCCTTGTAATCACTGAATCCCTCCGTAACAGAATAACAGACAGCTACGCTTAATTCAAATAGCTCGATCCCATTGCCATGACATTCCCCACAGTTAGTTAGGCATGGACTTAAAAGCTAAAAGGCATCCAGTGTCATTCATCATGGTTGTGTAGCAAAGACGGTAAAGACATCGGAGGGTAAATTGTCACTCCAACGACACAAAGACTCCTTTATATCTATGTAGACAATGCATGCATATACTATTACAGGAAGCATTTAAGCGCTTGTCTCCTTAATAACGCAAGATTATTAAGATAAGGCATCAATAGCTTATGTATCAAACCAGGCATTTGTGCAATTATGTAATAGAATTTTGAAGAAAAAAAAAGTATTATAACAAAAATAAAAGATTTACTTTATTTGGTTATTCTAGAGAATCCAGACCATTATTTTCGGATATCAAGAAAAGTTTTTCTAAGCTGCACACATAGAAATAATAATACTTAGATGGAATTTAGATAAGTATTTTATACTGCAAAACGGTGATAAGACCCATTTTAAGCTAGGGAAGTAGGCCAATGCATGCCCTAATATACATAAATGTATAAATGCTAATGTTGTTTTGATACTGGTTAATTTGAAAATCCTCTTTACACATTATTAAAAAATTCTAATATTGGAATATATATAAATTGAGTAACATAAATTTTCTATTCAATTGCCTGAAATTTCGGAATTTTTTCAGGCACCATATTTGCCTAACTTGATTTTTGATGCAGTTGCTAAAAACCACAACATGTGCTGTTTTTGTGTGGAATGTAAACGCATTGTTAGTGTTTGCTTGAAAAACTTTTTTTCCAGAATGGTATGTCACAACTTATACGTGTTACTTTGCCGAAATTTTTTTAGCAAAGGTTTAAATGCTATTATTCCAGGAATACATTCTAACGTTTTTCTCATTCAGTGTTGCATTGCCCTACACGCTCTGTGTACACAAGAGTAAAAGCATGAAAAACACAAAAACCCTATAGCTCCAACCAAAAAAAGTATAGGGAAAATATTTAAAAGACTTCTACATTTTATATTGATGTTATCGACGTCTTTAAACAGAAGTCGTTTTAGGCATTACCATGATGGCAACTTCGAAGAAAACAACTCAATAATAACACTCCCACGGGGGATCAGATTTGCATAAAGGAGAAAACCTGCATCGTTATCGTAAAAAAAAATGTTCGTAGTTTGTTTCCTTATGATTGCTAGAAAATATCGTATACGTTGACCAAATCATAAGGCAGAATCAAACAAATGCATGAACTACAACAATTTAATGGAAATTGAAAAATTGCATTATGCATCATTTTTATTGATTCTTGCAATTCATTAAAATAATGCAAACTGCAGCGGGTATAAAATATGTTTGAATGTTTAATAATTAATATTGTCTATGCACTTAAGAGTCTCCAAATGCCTTATGTTATTCTTTAGTTTGCATTTTCAATTTCTTCCGGTATTTCGATGTCAAAAGGGGAGGTAACCACTGCATCAAACTATATTAATGTTTAAAATCTATAGATTTATATATAAAAAAATGTCTACAAATTGAAACAAAGTTTTACATAAATGTAGAATGAATAGAATTGTCTTCATGCATGCAATTTTGCACCATGCAGTAGTCATTGTTAATCAATAATCGCCTCGTGTCAAATTATGTTTTACATAACGCACATTGCACATATTTATCATGATAAAATTGCATTTTACTTTCCAGTTTGTATGGTCATAATATGCTTAAAATTTTTAAAAAATCGATATTCCAATTTTATATTTCAAAAAAAGGCTCGAAATGCATTTGAAAAACAATGCCGATTAAAAAACATACACTGAGTCATAAAAAAGTATAACCTAATAAAAAAAAAACTCGCAACTTCGTGAAAAATGCTTCGATTTAAATGAAATTGGCAATTACATAGAAAAATAGTGTACGAACAAAAACCCACTTACAGACTTGCGACAAATCTCGGATTTTTTCATTTTTCAACAAGATGATGCGCTCGCTCACCGTCCTTGCGAAACAGTTAATTGAACTGCTGCAATGGGAAACGCCACAGTTCATCGAACCCAACCACTGGTCATCAAACAGTCCGGACTTAAATCCAGAGGACTACAACTTTTTGGGAGCTCTCCAAGAAAATATTGGCAAATGGAAGATTAATAATATCGAAAACTTGAAACTACTAATTATGAAAACTTGGATTGAACTCGACCAGCGGATAATCGATTCGTCAATCAAAGAATGGCGCTTTAGATTCCGGGCTTGTGTAAATGCCCACATTTCGAGCACATTTTATAATTCATTTTTGTTCCTACACTATTTTTTTACATAAGTGCCAAACTTCATTTAAATAGAAGCATTTTTCACAAAGTTGTGATTTATTTACAGGGTTCTACTTTTTTATGACTCACAGTGTAGATATACAGTTGAAGTGACTCATAAAATACTTATATTTTCAATCATAAATTGCGTTATGATATGGTGGTGTCATAAATATGCAGTTTTTCGCAAGAGATATCGTTATGGGATAATGATGTGTTTTACATAGAGTACAACGCGCATGGTTTCAATTTGGGAAAGGTTATTTAATTTTTTATTATGTATAAGCCGAATGGTTGAGTAAAGCATCCAACTGTCCGCAATGGCGTCGCAGTATCTCTCGCTTTGCATGGCAAAAATCTCGGCACATAATTTTTGATTGCACGATATTCAATATCAATCCGCACGCCATGCGGTCATACATCAAATAATTGATGAAATGAGGCAAAATAATACGCGAGGAGACGAAATTTATTTCATCGTTAGGAGTTTTCGCCATACCATGGCCACACGTATCAGCACAGGCTTTCGTTTTTATGGCGAAATAATTAGCGTTTTTTATCAAGCGTTTCTCTAGTTAAATTTAACATTTTATTTACACCGACTCGCATCTATGCTTCTGATGCATGCATTAATTGGGCAGAAGCAACAAACGCAGTCACGGATAAATAATAATAAAAAAAGACCATATATAGTGCTGACATCGTTATGCTCGTTCATCTTACACCATGACTGTTTAACGCATTTTTCACGTGTGTATCGTTGGAAAACAACGTTGATCAACGTTCAAATTCAAACTGGGCCTAAACATTAATTCATCCAGACCCGCATTATAATGAATTAAGTTTCAACGTGTAAGGCTTATGTGATGGAAAAAACACGAGAGAAACCGCCGCTTGGCCTGTCCAGGTTCTGGGTGTGGTTCATTATTTATACCGAGCTGTAGCGTGGCCTATGCATCGTCAGGGTATAATTTAACACACGAGCTAAACACTGATTAAATACGCCGTTGAAGCAAATTAACGATTTATCTTTCTTTGAGCATTAAATAAATATGCACGATCGTGCTGTAGTGAAATTAAAGTAATTAAGACATTTAATGACTGAGATTTTACACAGCTTATATAGTCCAACACACGCTTTGCAAAAATATACACGATGACTAATGCAAAAGCCAGTGGTAGATAATTTAAATATGGTCATCATTTGTAAATGGATGTCACATTCGAAATTTAAATATATTTACTGGATGACAAGGTGCAGGGTGGTTAAGATACTAAAACAATCACAAGTTAATTGACCTTGTTTTCTACAACGTGAATTAAAGAATTTCTTCCAAGAATACTTAAAAGAATTTCCGAAATTTTGTATTTTGAGAAGATGCAGAAAAATAATATGTTTTGGATATGTGATGAAAATGGATATGAATCATAAAACTAACTTTTAAAACTGTTCTGATATTGCCGAGATTTATTTCGAAGCTCTGGTTCAACAAGTGTTAGCACTGGAATATTATTTATTTTTCTTATGTTTAACATATTAATGTATATTTTAACATTAGCTCAAAATGTTCTTTTTTTGTTTAGAAAATATCGATATATTTGAGTAATTTCTCACAAAAGACACTTCTGAAAATGTCAAATTTTGACTCACAGATATACAAATCCGATACCATTTTAATAACAATTATACTGCGTTTACATGAGCACTTAAAAGTACTTTGCTTCAATTGAGTCAGCCATGTAAACGCGTTAAAAGTACT
>JAQGBW010002741.1:0-18635 GCA_034698625.1 Julus scanicus
ACCATACTGCTCTACGATGCTCCATTGTCGGGCAATTCAAAAAGTCCCGGAATTTTTTGATCAGCCCTCGTATATAAGATGGGTATGGGGTGTAATGGTGGCAATACACACTATTGTGGTATTTTTTAATGTCTCGATACACAAATTGTACTGCATTTTAGTATTTATCGATAACAATTGCATTATTTTGATGTTCCAGTCGCGCTAAGCGAACCTCAAATTGCCTCCACGGTCAGATGTTCCCCTTCAGATTTCGAAGAAAATGGAGACTGCACTTTATCTTGCAAAATTGTGCACAATGAAACGTACACTTTGAATACATGGAAGTGGAAATGTAAGGAAAACTGCCTATTCAAACCCACTATAAATAACTATACAACACGAACAGTTGCTCAGTAAAAAACATATCCTTGTTTTCAGATTTTGCAAACGATGTTACCACATTTACGATAAGCTTTAAAGGTTCCATTAAAAATGAATCGACCGAAATCAATAAAATGTCTTTGTTGCTGACAACTTACAACGCTGGCTATTACCAATGCTACGCCGAGTTTAATCAACAAACCTCTCCAGCAGTTCCTATCTATTCCACGTTCAAAATTGACCCTGAAAAAGCTGGTAAAACTGTCTTCCATTGGCTAAACAGTTATTTTAACAGAGCAGTTCATTTAAATGTAAGCCCTTTGTAAATTTTAAATCTTTCAGGTGTTCCAGATGGAAAAACTTGTAAGTCCTCTGAGGACTGTGAAGCTCTTAGTTCTATCTGTAATACTCTCACAAATACATGCGAGTGTACTTTTCCAAATGGTGTACCAATTAACGACGGCGAATCAGACGTCGCTTGTTTTCTTGGGGAAGGTATGTAAAATAATGATTCAATTTTTTTTTCCCACAAATTTACCAAATTGCAATAAAATTACAGTTTCTTACTGCACATTTACTGCAGTTTTCCTGATGAATATTAAAAAAAAAAATAACTACAGTGCCGTAGATTTGCTGTTGGGTTGGCAATTCGGAATTTTGTGGATAAATGCATTGTAAATGTAGTTTGTATTATTATTTTGACATGGGCACAATATCAGAGATGCCAGAGTTGATATGTTGCATAGTTGTTTTTCGTAGCAAGATTTTAAAATTGCTTAAAGTTTTTACTGTAGTTGTTTTGATATTTGAGCATTATTCTAGAGTTGGTAACATGCCTAATATTCTAACAACACAACAACACTACTAAGAATTACTGAATGCTTAATCTTATCATTTTAACTATTTTATTTGTAGTACCTACATTAAGTTTGGACAAAGTTAAAACGGACGTTGACACCTGGGTCACTGCAAATTGCACTTTCCGAAGTCAGACTAAAATTACCCCCAGTTTCATGCTGGGTGGAAAGAAAATTTCTGCAAATGACACGTCATCCAAAACCGAATCAAATTTTTATTATATTTCTTCAATTCTGAAATTTAAGGCAGACTTTTTCATGTATCCATTAGTAGACATTTAGTAAGTACACAATGTATTTACAGTTTCCAGTGAAATTTAAATAATTTTAAGTAATTTATTATTACTGTTCCATTTTATTACAGTTGCTACTTTACCGCCAACTATAATCCACCAACAAATGTTTCATCGAATTCAGAAAACATTACTGTGATTTGTAAGTATTTTTGGGCCTCTCAAATATTTTTAAAACCTCATGCGAGGGGTAAAAATGTGCTTACTTCATTGAATAGGATGTAACGTTGAGGACACCAGAAACCTTGTCAAACATTACACTGAATATCATTTTCATAACGCATACAATTTTAAAATCTAAACTGCAGGAGATAAAAGAAAAACTTCGAAGCTTATGACATTTATTATTGATCATATATATATAAAACGTAAACTGTTTTTTTTTTTGCTGGTGTGTGTATTCTTGCATGGCATCTATGCAAGCCAGGAATGCTAGCACCAAATTGTCAGGCACGGGTCAATTTCACAATTGAATGCATTCAAGTCATGTCATGTTTTCTGAAATAGGGTAAAGAAAAGCACAACCATATCAGGGCACCACCTTCGTTTAATGTTGTTCACCAACTAGTTAAATATTATGTAACAATACATTTATGTTATGATTAGACTATTTAGACACATGCAGTGCATGTTTTGTATTGACGAACTTCTAGCAACGATATTACTCTTAAATTTTAATAATTTATGATGCCTATACAATAGCAATAGAATATTGCCATGAAATGGCTGCTTAAGGGCATTAGAATCATACATAGGTGAACACATGCCCCATAATGTTCCATAATAACTCTCTGCAGAAGATAAAGGCGAGAGTAAGAATGTTTAGGTCGGAGCAAACTGTATATACAGAAGAACATTAACCATTTTTTTAATGTGCTGCACATGTGAATTTTTGTAGTTTCCTTTGATCTGTACTGTATTTCCCTGTTTTTCTCGGAATGTGGCGTACTATATCAGTTCCATTAGTAGACATTTAGTAAGTACACAATGTATTTACAGTTTCCAGTATGAATGGTGTGGGACCACGAAAAACCATTGAATATAAGTTAACAGGGATTTACTAGTGAAAAAAACAATAGAAATCATTAGAGATTTCTATTGGTTTGTATTGTTAATTGGACACTTTATTAATTTTAATTGTTTTCTACGGTTCCTGTATTGAATTTTAGATATGTATGGTTTAGGTGTATTGACTGAACAATAGAAAACAATCGAAATCAATAAACCCAATAGAAATTTTCTATTGATACCATTAGAAAACAACGTTCCAAATAACAATAGAAATCTCTAATGTTTTTTTTTTTTTTACCAGGGTGACAATGGGGCCCAAGTTAGGACCATCAGTCTGTATTAGTTCAGAGAGGATATTATGATATTAGTTTAAAGGGCTTTATTTTAGAGGGGTTCTACTGAATTCATAGTTAAGTGTTTTGGCAAGAATGCCCACATAAAAGCAAAAAAAAAATGCTTTGTCTTGAGATTAAAACAACACTACAAACAATTACTGAATGCTAAATCTAATCTAATTAACAATTTTATTTGTAGTACCATTACCTACATTAAGTTTGGACAAAGTTAAAGCCGACGTTAACACCTCGGTCACTGCAAATTGCTCGTTCTACAATGAGATTGAACTTATTCCTATTTTCATGCTGGGTGGAAATAGCACGGCTACAGATATCAAGTCATTCAAAACCGAATCTAATCTTTATTATACTACTTCAATTCTGCAATTTCCGGCAGACCTTTCCATGTATCCATCGGTAGACGTTTAGTAAGTACATAATGGATTGACAGTTTCCATTGATATTGAAATAATTTGAACTAACTTGAAGTCGCTATTCTATTTCACAACAGTTGCTACTATACCGACAATTATGATCCACCTAGAAACGTTTCATCAAATTCAGCAAAACTTACTGTGGTTTGTAAGTGAAATGTATTTTTGCTAAACTGTAAATAACTAAATTATTTGATAATAAATCACCATTACCGCAAGTAATTGTGATCCCATAAAAAATGCTGATCTTTGAGGGGCGATCTTGTTGTAATGGCTGATGAATGGCAGTTAAAGGTAAATAAATAGAAATTCTCTCGTAAAGGGCCAATCATAAAGGACGTCCCCGAAATTGCTTAAAAAATAAGACTTACCTCCTCTACCACTTGGACACATGGGGTCAATTTTAGCCCAGACAAAGTCCCTCCTCCATAGACGTTCTTAATTTGTATGGTGTCCAGAAAACTTTGTTGAAACATACAAAAACCCATCCTATAAATTTCAAAGAACCTGCCTCCACAACATTTTTTCAGATTTTTTCAGACTTTACCGAGGTTTTAAAAATGCAAGTACATTTGGGACAGGGGATACAATTCTTCTAGTGTCAATCCAATTCCCCTTTCACTGACTTATAAAACATATTTAAACAGAAAATCCAAAAACTAAAAAATACCATCATTAGTGGACAGACAACCATAATGGCTAACCCCCTTCCACCACCTCCTTTTGAGGACGTTTGTTTAATGGTCCCTAACGGAATACTTGCTAACCGAAGCACTTTAAGGATAGTGTTCAACTTCGCTGTCGTTGATACTATTAAGTATCTATAGGGGTTTCTATTACCAAAATCTCTATTTGAATTATTATTTCACAACAATTGTTGATGCAGCGAACCAATGCCTTAGATTATTCAACTTGTATATTCAAGAATACATTTATGATTTTTTTCGGGTATTTACGGTGATGTAAATTATCAAAATTTTAAGATTCCTGCTGGGTATCTCAGATGACCTTATCAAAAATAACTACATGGCTCTTGTTGTAAATTTTTAAACACAAATTAATATTGGCATCTAATCGTATTTAACTGATGTTTTGGCAAGAATGCCCACATTCAAGCAAAAAAAAATGCTTTGTCCAGAAATTACAACAACATTTCAACCACATTAATAAATATAACTAAAAGCAAAATCTTATCTTATTAATAATTTTATTTTTAGTACCTTCACTAAATTTGGACAAAGTTAAAGCCGACGTTGACATCTGGGTCACTGCAAATTGCACGTTCCGCAGTCAGACTAAAATTACTCCCAGTTTCATGCTAGATGAAGAGAACATTTCTACAAATGACACAACATTCAAAACCGAATCAAATCTTTATTATATTACTTCAATTCTACGATTTCAAGCAGACTTTTCCATGTATCCATCAGTAAACGTTTAGTAAGTACATAATAAATTGACAAGTTTCCATTGATATTGAATTAATTTGAACTAACTTGATGTCTCCATTCTATTTCACAACAGTTGTTACTATACCGACAATTATGATCCACCTAGAAACGTTTCATCAAATTCAGCAAAACTTACTGTGACTTGTAAGTGAATTGTAATTTTGCTAAGCTAAATAACTAAATTTTTTGATAATCTATCACCATTAACGCTATTCGTCATAGATTATAGCATTGTTTTTTTTCCTAATATTTAGCCCCTCCATTTTTGGTAAACTCATCTGGATGTAACGAGAATGATTTTATAATCAACAAAAAATGCAGTCTTTCGTGCACATTCCAGCATGATGACAGATTTGAGTGGTACTTAACCAACTGGACATGTAAGCACTTTATTTTAATCATGGAATTACACATTCTTTATTTTGGAATATCGAAAATTGCACTTGGCCACATCGGGCACTACCATCGACACGTCATTTATAAAATTTGTACTCTTAAATTATTTGGATTATACTTCAGCTATCATAAACCCATAATTCCTTTCTTGGAGTATGAATCTATTGAAATTTATGAATATATAAAAAGATTAGTTTTTTATCTAATTAAGAGAGATTTTATTTACATTGCTGCAATTTTCAAAGTTTTATAAGATGACCACAAGTGGTGCGGAACCAGAATTTAAAATCCAATGTCAAGAAACATCCCTATGTAGCCATACATGTAAAATAGAATTTTCGATAACAGTATTAATACCATATCGTAATTTATAGTTATATTGAAAACTGCAATACCAAACAGTTAATTTTCATCTATTTTATGTGCAGCAAAAGATGTCGCCATTTAAGAACAATTCTTGAATTTGCTTGTCGTTACAGACACAGCATTTAATGGCACAAAGGAATTAAACCTAGCAGACAACCACCGAAGTGAGAACAATTCCGCTTTGCATACCAGAGTGAGCTCCATCAAGGATACAGATACATTAGAACTAACAAGCTACAATAGTGGATACTATGAGTGCATAGGAATATATCGTGAAAAAAGCACTAATAAGGACTCACTGGTAACCCAAATCTTCCAAATTGCTGACGTTGAAGGTTGGATTTTATTATTTGTTTGCATTTAATTATATTGTATGCATGCATACCTAAACAAGTTTCAACTATTAATTAGTGAATTTCGTTATAATTAAAAAAAATGCAAAATTGTAATTGAAAATTATTGCTTTTAAAACTAAATATGCATGCAAACATGATCCTCATCGACTATGCAAAGTGTGTAACATGTTTTGTTTTCACATTTGTGAAATTATTCCATATTTCTCAACGAACTTAAAGGAATTCCGAATGGTCAGAACTGCACACAGTCTCCTGAATGTGCAGCCCTACATGCAAAATGTGTTGATAATGTATGTCAGTGCATCGCACCGAGACCCAAAATCTTGAAAGATGTTGAAAGTGACATTATCACAGAATGTTCAAAAGCAGGTAGGCCTACTATATAAAATGTACCAGAACAATTAATGTATAAAGACATCATTTCTCACATTAATTTTGGGAAATTAGGATGATATCAACGCCTTTCTTTCATCTCGTTTATTTACAAAAGAATTGTACTTAATTGCTGAATTCCTTTTTTTCAAATTTTTTAGGCATATCCTCCAAGGCTGGAATCAGTGTACTGATATTGACTTTGATTCTCCTCCATCTGGGATCCTATTGCCGACTTTAGTGAAACTTTGAAAGGTACACATACGCGACATATCAATTACAATAAAAATATCAGTTAGGCTATTCAGGGAAAAAGAAAGCGAACACCACAGTCATGATAGTGGATCCTGGAATTAAACCCTAGATCCCACATTTATTGGAATTTGATATTTGACAGTAAACAATTTAAGTTAGCTTTAGTTGGCTGCTCATGGAGAATGATCAGATTGTCTGGAAGAGTAAGTTAATAACATAATGGAAAGTAAAAAATTATGGTACTGAAACGTGGCATTAAAGTTATATTTTGAGATTATTATAGTCAAATAACACACTAATAATAACACTGACATTAACTCTTTTTAGAATCATAAACCTATAAACGCCACACTATGTAAAATGATTTTACATTTGAGAACCTTGCATTTTTTCAGGTTTCAAACAACTTTTGAAAAGCTCAACATGTTGCTGGAAGAAATGAATAAGCTTAATTTAAGATTGAATATTTAACGTATTTAACGCATAAATTCAGCATATAATTTATATGTATATAATGATTAATAAATATTTAAGAATATTAGAAAATATTGATAACATGGTGTGATGTTATTAAAGAACTGGATTTGTAAATCTTAAACCAATTGCTAACCACATTGACAGAGAATATTAATAAAAATGTCTTTGATTTCTTGAAAAGTGTATATGATATTCAGTACTTTTTTTGAGAAAGTAGTCGGGGAATCGTTGGTTGGTTGGGTAGGGTTTAAGGATCCAAAGGCAACTAAGGTTAAAAAAGCCCCAACAAGTAGTGGGTTAATCCTGTTGAGGGTCAGTAAGTTTAACTAGCTGAACATGACATGCAAAGTTCGGCAACTGAAATAATTATAATTTACAATGTTTACATGCAGAGTCTTTTTTCTTTAATTCTTTCAAAATTAATTTATTCTTAAACTATTCTTTAATTTATTTAATTAACTCTTTAACCATCCCCCAGTTAATGAAAAAAGATTTAAAAAATGTGTATGGAACTGTGCGTTTCACAGAAACAGTGGTGCGGTGTTTGACTTGTGCGCATGCGCACATAGGAAGCTGCAAGGATTGGCGTGCTTCACAGCATTACTTCGCAGCTTTACTCGCAGCACCCCCACATATTTTTTCTTCGAACTGCCACAGCATAAAATAAATAATTCAAAACTAAAAACTAAGTAAAATTGAAGGGCTTATTGCAACAATGTGATAAGCCACTCATTTCAAATTGTTCACGAGAGCGATTTTTAAGTTTTAAAAAATTCCATAATTCTAATGGACGATCCAATTAACAATTGTTTATGTTATTATAATCTAAACAAGGGCACCTCTTCCAACATTCAGAAGTCAATTTAATCCTGAGGAATATTTATTACAACTTTATTTATAACAATGTGTTTTATAAAAGTAGATAGAACCAAATTGTAAAATAATAACGTACAATGCACAAATACTGCAAAATTATGTTTCAATTTTAATGTTTAATATTCATTTTTTTTAAATTTGTGCACTATATTATGATCTTGACATCATCATAAAATTGTCTGGCAATACTATGCATGATAAGCCACATTTAATAATAAAATGAGCTGCATATGACTAAGACAATATATTTCGAATGGATCTTGGTCAAAATAGAAACGGGATAAAAGCTTATTGGTATTAGTATATAGAGTATTGCAAAGTCGCAGCTTATGTTACAACTATTATATAATTTTTAATGATAATTTTTGCCTGTAGGATTTTTGGTAAACTGAAACTGCAAGAACATGATAAGCCAAAAATTATTTGATTCGTAACTTGCTGAGTTTGAATGAGCCAATTCTTCTTATTCTTTGTGGTAATCCACATCCTGGTCTGTATCATTTTCAAATTTACTTAAACTATCATTATTCTCACCTAATATATCCCTAAAATCACAATTTTCGCTCGTGGTGCAACATGTTGTCATTATTACACGCCATCTTTGCTTGTGGTTTATCACGTTTTTATTAAAAAAACCTGTGTTTTCTATGTGGGTAACAAGATGATTATCTGTATTTTAATTTATTCTAAAAGAAATTTAAGAAGGTAATCAACCAAATAACTAGAAATAGTACTGGGGAATAGTTTAATATAGAAATGTCATTTTTAGAAAAAGTGTGGCTTATCATATTGTTGCAATAAGCTCTTCAATTGATGACTAAGTTGTTTCAAGCTGACTTCTAAAGAAAAGTCTACACTACACCAAAAGCAAAAGCAAAAGGCCTACTTTCGTTTAACAATTTTTTACTATTCTCCGAAAACTTGCAAAATGATAAATAATCAAGTAAAAGATGCCCATTCAATTAGCTTAAAATGAGAAAACCAGGAGTCCTGAACGAAATAACTGTAAGGAATTGGGTTCGGAGAAAAGTAGGGACGGGATTTTTAAAAAAAATATTATATAGAGCTAAGGGTCAGATAAGGTCCACAATATGTCTCTTCAACATTTTTTCCAGTAGCTACAACTAAGAACACAAGAATGGGATGAGCATTCAAAAAGTTTCTTGCAAAGAGGTAAAATGAGCTCTTTCCAGTCATGGAAGATGCGGTAAGGGAAGCAACAGTCTATAAATTTGCTAGTAATTCGATCGTTATGTAAAAGTAAGTCTGTAGAGGATCTCGTGGCAGAGAGATGATTTAAATATTTACATACCTAATGAAAAGGAAGTGAAGAATTTTTTAATGCACCTCCGAGTAAAGCCAGATCGGAAAATAAGAGAAGACCTGTGAATGATAAGAGACTATTTCGCCAACAAAACTCAGTTATGGAGGTGTAGCGTAAGAGTCTAAAAGCCAGACGAAAGGATCTATTGAAGGCGGTGCGGATGGGGATTAGTTTGTTCTTTGATGTGGTTTGCCATACGACCAAACCATAATTGAATATAGGAATCAATTTACAATTTATCAAAATAATCATTTCAGTGTAGTTAAGGATTCTACCGACTTTCCTGAGTAAAAACGATAGTCACTGTGTATCTTACTTATTGTCCTGGAATGCAGTCTGAGAATCAAACACCACACTGAGTATTGTCACATTGGACTGTACGGGATTCTTTGGATATATTGTCATTTTTTGGGTTTTTTCAGGATTCAGTCTCATTTTGTGCTTAGAGTCCCTGACGGAAGAAAAAATTGAAAACCATTGAATTTTCTAAACGTTCTGAATTAGTTTTACTATTGAACAATTGAGAATTAGGCTTGTCCAATTATTTTGTATTTTTCTATAACAATTTTGAAACGTTTCTTCAATCTTCCAACTGTTGAATTGTTAATTAAGTGAATTATTCATTTGTTCAATTTGCCGAGAAACATTAGGATTATCGAACACGAGTTGCCTTGCTATTAGCCAAAAGTATTGACTATTTAGATGTGCAATAATCCTCAATTTTTCTTTTATTATTAATGTCTTTATTTAGAAATGCAATAATCCAATAATATCTAGTAGTTTAATATTAATTAATTATTTGAAAATGCATGCAATAACTTCTGCTTGATATATTTTTTTTGCATCCATCTGCATAAGTATATACATTTATTTTACGCCATGCAGTCATTTATTAAACCAAGATGTATTATGTACATATAATATCATGATTTTGAAATAAATTTACATTGTTCCTATACAGTCCCATAGCAAAATCATATGAGACAATGGGATTAATGGGACTTGCTAATGAGACCTAATGAGCTAGACCAATAAGACAAGCAGTGGGACCTAATGGGAATCCATTGTGTAAGGGACTTTTTTTAACGTGGGACTCCTTGGGATAAGTAGCCTCTTATGAAAACTTAATGGGGTCTCATATTTGCAATACCTATTCCAGTAAAAAATCACCTGGTCTCATAAGGAGAGCAATGAGAATAATGAGAACCCATTATTAATGGGATTTCATTGAATGGGACTCAATGAGATAAGTACCTAACTAATTAGATTAAATCATAATTGTATGATATCTCATTATAAAAATATGTTGAACAATTAATACTGTGTGTTGTTCTATACCAGAATACACCCAGCCTCGCTTTACGGCCTAGATGCGCTCCGAAAAAGTTAGCCGTATATCGAAAAAGCCGTACTATATGGCCAATACAGACACATATATTTCAACTCCACTGGTATTTACATCACGATTTGTTTACAAATTTCGGATAGGATTCCGCACGTCGACCATATGGGAATAATATATGGGAATGGGACTTAAAATATTTTTTGCTTTTTCCTAACATAACCTTACCTTAGGGCCAGTTCCACATGGTCGAAAGGTTAGGTCATATAAGTTAGGTCCCATTTTAAGTCCCTTTCCCATATGGTCGACGTGTGGAATCCATACCCAAATTTCTGCAAAGAGATATTCTGAAGTGTCTAACAATGCCTGAAACTGGTGAATTGAGTGAGTCTGAGCTTGCACAAATCCTTGTGCTATCCTCATTAGGTTGGTCCATGTGCAAGCAGCAACTCAAATGGAAGTGCTCACATTGTGCTTTGCAAACTGCATTAAAACTGCATCTTTCTACCAGGTCCATAGTGAAATTACAACAGATGAGGTATTACACCTTTTCATATTCCATTTCAAAATGCATATTCAAGAAAATCATGAGTGCCTAATAATTCTGTCTAAGGATGTATGGACAATAAATAAAATTATGTCCAATCGGGCTTCACAGTGAAAATCATAGCTCATTTTGGTTGCGAAAAAAATTGGAATTCGCCTGTATTTCAAAATCGTTACATCAATCTTAGTCATGCAATAAATTATTAAATCGTATCTCATGTTTAATCGTACAAAAAAAATACAGGTCTAAACAATTGATATTATTCAATTGTTGTACTAAATATACAGTGATCGAATACCTTTAAGTTACGAAAAATATATTTCCTGGTTGATTGTCATAAATATGTTTCCTGGTTGATAAGGAAATATTCAATCTGTTTTACTACCACAGTAAGGGATTTGATAAAAATGATGTAACAACACAACTACTACATCACAACTACAGTATTTATAATTTAATGATTCTACCAGTATAAATATTGCTCATTTATGTGATGTTTTACTACAACAGTGTTCCATTTTCAAACCACACTGCACTATACTACAACAATGGAAGCACATAGGGCAAAAGTGAACTTGGTTAATTTCATCTTGCTTATAGGACTAGGACAATTTGCAGTTTCCAGAACAGGTAAGTTATTTAATTCGTGCACACCTGATACGTTTTTTTAATAGACCACATTTACATATGTTTTCTGCACCATGAGAAAACATAGGTGCGTCATCACAAATAAATTTTAGCATGATGTTACACGTCATTACAGCATCATTGATGTCTTTCCCAACAGCCTTTAAGTTACCCGTTCTAATAATAATATATATATATATATATATATATATATATATACATATATAAGCATGATGGACGATCGAAGAAGGCTTATATAAAAAGCAGTAAATTGAATGTTAAACAATATAAACAAAATATCGATGTTCAATTGTTAAACTTAATTAATCGGTGATATTAGCAGAACTTCATCGAATTCTGCTAACGATCAAGACTTATCGATCATTAAGCCTCGTAATTTCGAGCGTATAATCCGTTCGATGTACAGATATAACAAATGTTTTGACCCAACCTGATTATCCTAATGGCACACTGGCACACAGCCATGCAATATATAAAATCATAAACACAAATGAGCTATATATAGAAAGTAACAATGTGGTACATGTAACATGTTAGCATGTTGACATAATCATATCTCATAAAAATATCCAAATTTAAACGAAATCAGACATGCAGACCATTGTGCTTAATTTCCATTACTGCTGTAGCATATTTTATTGTAACTGCTTATAAATTCATCATACATGCATCTCAATGACAGAATTTAACGTGTTATAAGTTCAACTGAATAAACTTTTACAGGTGCTGTGGAATTGTTAAACACTATAAGCAATCACTCTTCAGGTATAATTCTGTATAATACAAACAGCATATCAGCCATAAAGTGAGTAGAACTAATGTCCTTAATTAACCTTTAGAGCTAGTTGCATAACCCAGCATTTCCTCCATTATTCGCCTGCGTATTAGGCAACTACTATAGGTTTAAACAAAAATGCTTTTTACACAGGAGTATTTGAAAATCAAAAATTAAACTACTGCATATTTCTGTTTTCAATGAACAGTATACTTATTATTAACTTATATCGTCTTTGAATAAGTTTCAAACATTTTGCAGGAACAATTACATCGCAGAATCTATTCCTGAAAATAAAGCTAATCCTGAAGATCCACTTTCTGTAGAAAACCTAGGCAAGTATAAACGTTGATCTCGATGAACGTCCGTATAAAAAAGGGAAGAGTATACACATACATAACACCTTTAAAAACCTCACAGTCGTCTCAATACAAAAAGCAAATTCATAAAAAAATCATGAAATTTCTGATACAATTTAACTTAGTACCCTACAGTCGGCAAATAAATGACATATGTTAATAGTTCAATACCCAATTATTTCACGAGAATTCTCATACAGTGCAAAAACAAATGTCTTAATTTAAGACTTTTACTTGTATAGACAAAATCAAGCCTTTTTACGCGTCTTAAAATTGATCCTTTGTATCCTTTTTTAGAATAAGGCACTTTTGTGTCTTATTTTAAAAATAAGATACTTTGTGTTTTATTTTTTTTTTAAAGGATGCGTAAAAAGTTTTAATTTCGTCTACAAGAATTTACATAAAAAGTCTTAAATTAAGAATTTTGGTTTTACAGTGTATGTTAGGAGCGACTTAGACATTATTGCTAAATTGAATTTTTACTAAATCTGGATCCCTCACCTTCGGCCTATGGCTGAGGGCAACATCCACACCCCCAACACTTTGTTCTTTCTCATAATTATTTCTAGGATGGCTTGACTCGCCACATGACAAACATCCTTCATTTCTGTTTCCTATCTCAAATATGCATCCCCCAACCACTCTGCCAAAAACATCCCTCTCTTCTCTCTTTCAACATCCCAAGTCTCTCATATCAGACCTCTCACACTCAAGGACTTCGACCTATGGTTTACATCCATGCTGACCAATAGGGTCAAGGCCTCCTCACGTCCATATGTAACACTATATACATACTTAAAAATTAATTTTTTCCTTAACATCATTTTATTCCTAAAAATATTCATATTCCAAATACTAGCAAAAATGGCATACTCGTCATTGATCCCCATCTCCCTTACGCACTCTGTGATGCAACCCCATCTGATTGGCACCACCTTCTTTATAATTGCCGCCACCATCTCATTCTATCCACAAAACAAAATTCAAAGCCCCTACCCCTTGTCAACTCTCCATAATTCCTTCATTTTCTACTATCCTCCCCTAGTCCACCGACCATCTGGCTGCTATACAGATTAGCCAATATCCTAACTGACGAACTCTCCCATCATTCAAACCACGCCCTATAAATAAACCAATACATGACTTTTTGGCCCCGCCGTTTTGGTGCCACTGTTTTGGCACCGCCGTTTCGATGCATCTCCGATTTGGCGCGACCGTTTTGGCGCCAAAAAGGTCCTGACCTAAGGACCAAACCTATGGACCTAACCTAACTTATGGACCTAACCTAACCTAGCCTAACCTAAGGGCCTAACCTAGGAACCTAACCTAACCCCATCTGTATTTAATTATCGCCAAAACGGTCGCGCCAAATCGGAGAAGCGCCAAAAAGACCGGCGTCAAAACAGTGACGCCAAAACGGCGGGGCCAAAAAGTCTTGTCGGTAAATCCCCTCCTGTTTCTGACCTTTTAATTATTTCCTAACCTTATAACTCCCAAATGTAACCCCTTCGGGTGAGACGTGCTGAGTCATGTGGTGCTCATTAAATCCACTTAATATATTTTAGTCCCAGTCTGCAACCAACAAAAAACATTGTTTTGAGGAAGGTGCATTTTTCGTCAAAATAATGTTTCAATGGCACATACGTAATTTTTTAATACTTTATTTCA
This sequence comes from Julus scanicus, assembly GCA_034698625.1. Lineage (NCBI taxonomy): Eukaryota > Metazoa > Arthropoda > Diplopoda > Julida > Julidae > Julus > Julus scanicus. Next base: position 14,506 of record JAQGBW010002741.1, read on the forward strand.
GTGGCGCCAGTTCACTTACCTATAATCAACCAAACTACCGCTTGTTCTCCTGATGATGTGAAAAACGGAAATTGCACTTTATCTTGCACAATTCTTCACAGCATCATATACGATTTATATGACTGGAAGTGGAACTGTAAGGAAACCTGCACATTCTAACCCTCTATGCATGCATAAGTAGCATGAGCAGCTAGCACAGTAAAAAACAACCCATAAATCATTTCAGATTTCGCAAGTGATAACGCGAAAACGTCGATTATTGTTGGACGTGACAGCCAAAACGTTTCTATCAGTGAGGAAAAAATGTCATTGAAGCTGACAAAATTCAACGCTGGCTTTTACCAATGCTATGCTGAATACAAATTTAGCACTCGAAGAAGTTACAATGTTTCACATAACTTTACAATTGACGAAGAGATACCTGGTAACAAGTGGTGACACAGATATTTCATAGTTCAATCTAGGGGTGTACACAGTTAAAACAATCCGTAAATTTTACAGGAGTATAATATAATAAAATTGTGATGGAAATATGCAGTAGCTGGATATACGTGCATGATATCTCCTTTAAATTTATCCTAAATGAAGGAACTTTTCATATTAAGTGTCTGTATCACATTTTCCAGGCGTTCCAAATGGTAAACCTTGCAATGCCTCCGAACAATGTGCAGCTCTAGATGCTATTTGTATCAAAAGCACGTGTCAATGTGATTATCCAAAAGGTGTACCAATTAGTGACAGCTTGTCAATCGTTGCCTGTTTTACTGGTGAAGGTAAGTCAAATCGTGTTTGAAATTTGTTGCTGACATGATTTGCATGCGCTTTAATAATATAAATTATATTCTTGTTAGATTTAAAAAAATTCTTTAAACCCGGCCTAGACATAACATGCAGTTTTTATACAATGCTTGCAGGTGTCTTAATATTTATGTAAATGATCATGTGTATACCTGAATCCAAATGGGGTAAGACCATAATAAATGAAGTTGAAGAGTTAATTAAATAATGCAATCCATATTTATCTCCTTATATTGAAAATTACATAAAAAAACTAATCCCTGTACATATACCAGTTGCTCAAATCGCATGAGTTTGAGACTTAGCTTCATCTCAAGTCCCAGATGCAAAACCACAGCTGCATAGAAAAATTGCCAAGACGAGCACAGCACAGCCAAATGTTAAAATATTAAACAAGACAAAGCTTAATTGAGCTGTAGTTTGGTGAGCGGCTGTATTCATTCATGTAAAATATCCTCTCGTATAAGAAGAGCTCTAATGACTTTATTATTAAGCGGAGTTTTCTTGGAATCACAATACTTGCAGTAGAACCTGTCGAAAAGCATACTCTTGGGACCGGTGAAAAATATATTCCATTTTCAGTTCCGAAATTGGGTTTGGACAAAGATAAAACAGACTATAATGAGGTGGTCACTGCAACTTGCACGATGCGCAGCCCGACTGAAATTACCCCTGGTTTCAATCTGAGTGGAATATTTATAACTGCAAACCAAACATCATTCACGAATGAATCTAAAGATACTTTCAACATTAATTCAAGTCTGACATTTCAAACCGATCTTTCCATGTATCCATCAGTTTTCATAAAGTAAGTTTACAATTTATTTAAAATTTCCAAGAAAATTGCAACCAATTACATGAACTAACTTAAATCATAACTTGTTACATCTTTACAGCTGCTACTATGTTGCGCAATCTCCGCCTATGATTGTTAATTCGAATGCAGTAAATCTGATGGTTAATTGTAAGTAAATTACATTTCGGTGAACTATATGTATATTAGCGGCCACAAACTTCAGCAAAATTTTGAAGTCAAGACAACTTTATTCTCGTATACCAATTTTATAAATTCGTTATATTGAATTTGAAAAGAAGTCAATACTTTTATAACAGTTAGCAAATTTTCCATTTGTAAGTTTACTTAATCTTTCAAAAAAACCAACATGTAGTTGGCCTGACCCAGTAAAAAGAACAACAAATTGTAGTAATTATTTTAAACATTGATTATAAAATTTGCTTCAGTTTAAATGTATAATTACTAAATATAAGAATATTAAAAGCTAGGTATACACACGGTTAGAAGTAGTAAAAAGCTTGCACACAAAAGTTGTACACAATGACGTCATCCTTTTTTAATGTCACGATACCCAAATTGTATCCTATTTTAGTATTTATCGATAATAATTGCATTATTTTGAAGTTCCAGGAAAGTTAGACAAGCCTGAAATTGTCTCAACGGTCAAATGTTCCCCTACGAATTTCGAAGAAAATGGAAACTGCACTTTATCTTGTAAAATTGTACATAATGAAACGTACACTTTGAATACATGGATGTGGAAATGTAAGGAAAACCATATTCAAACCCATTATAAATAACTATACAACAGGAAAAGCTGTTCAGTACAAAACATATCCCTATTTTTCAGATTATGCAAACGATAACGCCACAGTTCCAATTAACGTTGAAGGTTCCATTACAAAAGAATCGACTGAAGTGAACAAAATGTCTTTGTTGCTGACAACCTACAACGCTGGCTATTACCAATGTTACGCCGAGTTTATTCAACAAACGTCTCCAGCAGTAACTTACCCTATCTCATTCAAGTTTAAAATTGATCCCGAGAAAGCTGGTAAAACTGTCTTGCTTTAAATAAACAGTTATTTTATCAGAGATTATATCACGCAGTTCATGTAATTGTATAATAACTTTGTAAATTTTAAATCTTTCAGGTGTTCCAAATGGAAAAGCTTGTAATGCCTCTGAGGAGTGTGAGGCTCTTAGTTCTATTTGTAACTCAAGGAAGTGTGCGTGTATTTATCCAAATGCTGTACCAATTTACGGCAACGGATCATATGTCGCTTGTTTTTCTGGTGAAGGTAAGTCCAATAATGATTCAAATTTTTTCCACAATGTGAAATTTCACAAATAACACTTGCCTTCCCAGTAAAAAAGGCGCCTCTTAATTACTGCACAGTTACTGCACTTATGCACATTTTCTTGTGTATAATAGGGGTACTCGAATAGATCCCAAAATTTCGCCATATTCACACACAACCTAGTAAACAGAGGACTGACTTTGTGACGTCAGCAACTAGGCATTCGACCTATTATTCGCACTAACAAAGAGCTGAAGTGTGCATGCTCACACCCTTACCAATATGTTAGCAGACGATAATCGGGTGTGTGTGATTATATGGCATAAATTGGCGCCATAGTAAAAGGCTGACTCCGTTTCGTACCTACTGTAATGGGGTTTGCAGAAGTGTTGGAGAAAAAAAGGTTTTTACTGCAAGTTGCTATTGCAGTTTATCTTGGCAGGCCTGTGCAAGCTGCATTTGTGCACATTTCACAAAAGACACTCAACCTGTGGACCTTGGCAGGGCTGCTTGAATCTAATGCGCATGTGCTCCATATATGGACCAAATGCAGATAACCCAACTGCCCAAGTGAAAAGTTCGCTTGAGTACCCTTAATTAAACACAAAAAACAGCACTTTTGCAGCAGTATTACAGCAGTCTTACTACAATTTTATTGTAAAAATATGAGAAAAAATGCACTCTTTCTATACCATTTTTTGTGATTAAGTGCATTTTACTGCTAAAAGACTACAATTAATTATGTAGAATAAAGTGCAGTAGATTTGCTGCTGGGCTGGTAATTCGGAATGTACCCGGATAAATTATAGCATTACCATGCATTGTAAATGTAGCCATGTAATTAACTTATTATTATTACTTATTAGTATTTTGTATCATTTTCATTATTATTTTGTCATGGGCACAATATCATAGATACCAAAGTGGATGTATTGCATAGTTGCTTAAGGTGAATCACAACCCTATCACTTTCAATGTGTGAAATTTTGAAACACAATTTCAGCCAAACAAAAAGAGATTAAATAATATAAAAATTGTTTAAAATAGCTTGATCAATCAGCAATTGCATCACATTTTCGTTTTTGACTTTAAAATGGTAGATTTGTTTAAAATTAATAAACAAGTTTGAAAAATGTCCGTTAATTTGCCCACGCTGCGAGCAGGTGGCAGCACGAGAATTCAAATTAACGGACATTTTTCAAACTTGTTTATTAATTTTAAAAAAATCTACCATT